>MU700718.1:2765-28007 GCA_026770625.1 Nicotiana glauca | reverse complement strand
CCCCACCCCCCACACACCCTAATTTCTTGCAACTCTTACTCTTATATGTGGGCATTGCATCTTGTCTTCATTCACTATCCTCCTCCCATGTGATTCTATCTCCTAAAAGTCAAAGCATTTTATCTCCCTAACATCAAGAGCATAGTTAGATAAGTAGTCTGCCAATTTTTTGCCCTCCCTAAATATTTGTGTCACCTTTATTTCAGCCTCATCTATCAACCTCCTAATCTCCTCCATATATTCATAAATATACCATGGTGGTTTCTAGTTTCCCTCAACTATATTCTTCATGAGGAGTGAATCAGTTTGCAACCATATTTGTGCATGGTTCTGAGCTTTGCATAGTCGCAATGCCTCCAAAATAGCTACTGCTTCTGCTTCATTATTAGACCCTTCTGCAATCTCCCTTCCAGCAGCATACATTAGATCATCATTCTCATTCCTCACACAAAAACCAATCGAGTTTCTCCCTGGATTACCTCTCGAGGCCCCATCAATGTTTACTTTTATCCACTCCTCCATAGGTAGTTCCCAAGTAACCTTATCAAACTTTAACTTTAGTGTATAAGTCTCAAGCATGTGCAATAAATCATGCCACTTATGAGGGACTCTGAGGCCTGGCTTTCTCAATTGAACAAGTGATTGGATAGTTGTTGACACTTGGTAAATCACCCTACTTACCGACACATTCTCTCCATATTTCAAATTTTTTCTTCTCTTCCATAGCTCCCACACAATATAAGGTGGTAGAGCCTGCATAATTGGCTTAATCCTGGGTAGTACTTGTGCATTCCAGCATTTAGTTATTGCTTGATGCAAATTCAATCCATTCATTCCTGCTCTGCCTATAAAGTACTTCCACACAGTATGAGCAGCCCTCGATGTGAAGAAAACATGCACCAGTGATTCCTGCTTTGGATCTGCACAATACCAACACTTTGAAGGCATAAAATACCCCAGTCTTCTCATAAAATCATCAAGAGGCAGTTTGGCCTTCCATACCTTCCACATAAAGAATGATTTTAAATGGAAGACCTTTCACCCATATCCTTTTATAAGCCACTTTAGGCTCATCCCTTCTTCAAAGATATTCCCAGGAAGACTTTACGCTGAATTGACCTTTGGTTTCTAGCATCCAAAATGGAACATCTAGAACATTTTGATAGACTAGAGGTGTAATTTTTCCACAATATGCCCTGCTAAATCTTCTGGCAGTAATTCAAGCAACCTATTAACATTCCACGCACCATTATCTACCACTTCAAATACATTTTTGAATACTTTCATCGACAGCAAAATCTTGTAGAACCAAAACAAGGCTGACCTCATTTTTGGCTTCCAAATGATTTTATGCTCAATAATATCCCTGCACTCCAACATTTTTCTCCATACATGTGATCCATCTCTCCATAGAACTATCACTGCATTGAACTTCTTCAGTATTTCTGACTCGCAAATAAACTCCATAGGCTAGGCTTTGTTCTAAAGTTTAACCATAGTTTACAGATTAATGACTTAGACATATCATGAAGTGATCTAAATCCAATCCCCCCCCCCCATATGGCATACACAATGTGTTCCATGATGCCCGGTGTCTACTGTTTCCACCTACCGAGCTACTCCAAAAGAATTTTGTAAAGATCTTGTGTAGCTTATTTAAAACATAATTTGGAGGATTAACAGCAGACAACAAATGGATTGGCATAATCTGTAGAACATTAGCTATCAAAACTGCCCTACCACCAATAGAAAGAAGCTCACTTTTCTAACTCTGCAGCTTGTCAAGCACCTTAGAGATCAGTCCTTGATAGTAGTCCATTTTCCTTCGAGCATAAAATATGAGACACCTAAGGTATGTGAATGGAAAATCATGTCTTCCTATACCAATGATGTGCTCAACTTTTTCTACCACTTCTACATCAGTCAAGTGATGCATATATACAGCAGATTTGGATTTGTTAACAAGCTATCCAGAAGCACTCTCATATGTGTGTAACACCTCCATTATCAACCTTAAAGATGTTGCATCAGAGGATGAGAAGATGATTGTATCGTCTGCATACGCAAGATAGTTTATTTTTGGACTCCATTTAGGCAGACCAAATCCACAAAAGTATTGATTCAAGTGCAAGTCATTTAATCCTCTTGATAGAGCTTCAGCAGCCAATATAAACAAAGTAGGAGACAGTGGATCACCTTGTTTAACACCCCTCAATGATTTGAAGAAGTCATAAGGCTGTCCATTAATAAGCACAGAATACCAGTTATTTTCCACAATATCATACACCATCCCAATGAACATCTCTGAAAATCCTAGCTTTCTTAGCATTTTAGTCAAGAACAACCGTGATAATCTATCATACTCCTTTGTCATGTCTAGCTTTATAATAACATTAGGACCAGCCTTAGTTCTAAGTCTTATATCAGTGATGATATCCTTTGTTAACTACACATTTTCCACTATACTTCTCCCTTTCACAAACCCAACATGTTCATCCGATATCAAGTTAGGAAGCAAGTCCACCAACCTTTCATGGATCACCCTCGAAAATATCTTGTTAATGAAATTACTTAAACTAATAGGCCTCATATCGGAAAAGGTACTGGCCTCTTTTTTCTTAGGCAGTTTTGTGTGAGTGACACATTTTGGCAATTGTTGTCCACTGAAGAATGACAAAACTATTTGGTATATATCATCTCCAATTATTTCCCAGCATGAGTGATAGAATGCTCCTATGAAACCACCTAGCCCCCCCTGTAGAATCCCCATTTAGACCAAACACGGATTTCTTCACCTCTTCTTTAGTAGGTAGGCTGGCCAATTTTTCATTTTTTTCCATATCAACTAAGCAGGGAACATGATCGATAATTCTAAATTCTGTTGGAACAACAGTCTCACAAAATTGTTCTTTAAAGAAGTTCACTACTTCTTCATCTATTTGATCATCCTCCTCTAGCCAGTTTCCCATTCTGTCTTGAATTCTTCAACCTCTTCCTTCAACTATTCACTTGGACATGGAAAAATTTAGTATTTCTATCTCCATTTTTTAACTAGTCCATGCCAGCCTTTTGTCTCCAAAACTCCTCTTCAAGAGCAAGGTATTTGATCATTTATGCTTGAACCTTTTGTAATCTTGCTCTATTTATTTGAGTAGGATGCTCTTCAAACTGCTTTTCATGAACTACCACAACTCCTTCCAAGCTAGTAATTCGTTGAAATATATCTCTATATGTTGCTTTACTCCAAGCTGACAAGGCTTTTTTCAAATTTTTAAGCTTATAGTTGAACAAAACAAATGGACTGGCAACAAAATCTGCATTCCAGTTTTCCTGCACCACTTGTTTGAAAGTTTCATGTTTTGTCCAGAAATTCAATAATCAAAATGACTTCTTGATAGGAGCAACTTCAATGTCATATTTCAATACCATATGGCTGTGATCAGAACCTATCTTTGATAGATGAGTAACCTCCAAACCTGAAAAAGTTTGATGCAACTCTAGATTACCCAGACATTTGTCAAGCCTTTTAAAAGTACAATCCCCCTCTGCCCTGCCATTCTACCATGTAAACTCTTCCTTTGAAATCCAAATCAGACAAGTTGCAAGTGTTAATACAATGCCAAAAGTCATCTACCTCATTCAGGAAAACTGAAAGTCCACCAAACTTCTCTTCCTTATCCCATATGATATTAAAATCACCACCTACAAGCCATGGGACATTCATATCAGTGGCCATTGTATACAGAGAATCCCACAGCTTTATCCTTTCAATTGCATCACACTTGGCATAAATTAGTGTGAGATTGAGGTCAACATGAGATTCTGTGTGAAATAGCCTCAAAGTTAGCTTCTGAGTCATATTATATGAGATTTCCACTTCAAACACTTCATCAATAAAAGTCCATATTTTGTTTGATACATTCACCAATGCCGGTGAAAGTCCAATTCTCCTTCTATATCTTTTCATTTTACTAGTCTGTTGCATAGGTTCCATAATACCAATAGATTCAAAGTGATGCTGCCTGTGCATTGTGATGAGTCTCTCAAATGTTTGCATTGTGTTCACTAACCTAACATTCCATATGATTGCATCCATTACTGATTTAGGGATTTAGCCAGTGTTCTCCTTGTTTGGTTATTTTAGCTTCCGCATTTTACTTTGGATTTCTGTAATTATTTCAGTCCTTCTCTTTATTTAGTTTACACTGTTAAAAATGGATAAACTATTCTAATATTGGCTTGCCTAGCAAGTAAAATGTTAGGCGCCATCATGGTTCTGATGGTAGAAATTTCGGGTCGTGACAGTAATTCACTCGGGAAATCTTCTATAGCGCAAGAGTCATTGCTTCGGGACTGCTACTTACAAAAGAGGATTTAGCTTCCAATGTCGCGCAAAAATTCCTCATTTTCACTAGCTAACTGTTGTTGTAATTTATTGGAAATAAGGTACAGTATCAGTTATTTTCAATTGATAAGGACATAATAGATCTTGGAGTTTTTCCAACAGGGGTTGAGCTTTCCCTTCAAATGCTAGAGATGTAAGTTATTGTATATTCTAAGTATGTTGTAGATAATACCGATGAATTTCTAACAAGTGGAGTGAGGATCAATGACCGTGTCATAGATAAATTTATGGTCATGCTTACTCCAGTTATAGTAGGGATATCGTGTGATGTGGAAATGTTGTTGGAAGTATTTCATTGTTTTGTCTCCAGTGAGAATCTTTTGGCAAACAGACACATAACGGATCGACACAGTGATGGAGATTTATTTGTCTTACACCCTCCTACAATGGGTTTCTTATTTTTTTCATTGTCTTTTGCTCTCTTTATGTTTAGTTCCTTATATGACTTCAAACAACTACCAGATAGTGTGAGTAGGTTGGTTGCTTCAGGAGTAATATTTTGGCTCTTTATAGCAAAATTTCTTAGTTTTCTTGTATATATCATGAAAGTCATCTGTTCTCACATATCTTTGCTTTATGGCTTCTTAGTTTGGCGATATGGTTTTATTGAAATGAATCGGTGGTTATAATGGGCTTTAGTAATTGATTCCCAAGTGGTCATAGAGAAGCATCTCTGTGTTGCAGCGAAAAGAATACTTCAAAATGGTTGTACAAAAACCATTATTGTAGTGGCAACTGCAAATTTCAATATTTATTATGAAGGCACATTGTCCTCAGGAGTAATATTTGGGCCTTCATCTCCAACTTACTTGATAACAAGTGCCAAGAATGATTTTTTAGTTGGTCGATAGAATTTTTGTAATGTTCCAGCTGATCTAGCCATTGTTCTTGCGCTTATCATGCTCTCAAATTTTGGATCAGTTTGTTCCTAAAATTACTGCTACTTTTGAGGTGTTATGTGCTTGTGGAGAAGAATATCACAGAAAGGGACTAGCTGAAGATATTTCCTATAGGCTAGATAAGAAAGGTGCTTTCACAATTAACCTAGTGTCTAGTAGGGACTCTATTGCTAGCCAATCTCTAACGGGGAATGAAGTATATGTAAATCGGGATTATGCTCGTGATAGTAAAGATGAAAGTGATATTGCTTCAAGTAGTGCCTTTTCTATTGGAAATGTTGGTAGTGGAGAAATGTACTCTGGTGCTTGTCAGAGTATTTACAGAGGAGGATCTACTATGGAAAGGCCACAAATTCACTCCTTTGATACTGAGTTCAAAAGACACTCATGGAATATTTATGTAAAGATAGTGGAGTTCTACAAGGGTGTGATATTGGATTGCACGGTGAAGATATCCCCTACAATTACTATTGGCAAAATTCTAGAGTTATTATGGTCATTGCTACTCTCATGTTGCCGTTATACAATGGACAATGCTGACTATTCAGAAATAGAGTAGCTGTCGAGACTTGTACAGAATGCTTGGAGAGTAGTACTCATACGTTAAATAGAATGGGCTGCTAAGTGGTTGCAGATTTTGGGAATTGAAAGATAGACACCAAGAGTTCTTTAAACGCAAGTTTAATTAATTACAGATTTAATATGTTAAAGTTTCTATTTCTGCACTTTCGGTCCTCCTCCTCATTTACATATTCTAAAGATTTCTTGACTTAGCTGCTCATTTTGAGCTTATGAATGAAAAACCTTTATCTTATTTGCATCCGCGAGTGATCCCACGTCACCCCAATCCACATAAGCCTGACGACACCATCTCAACTGTAAATTAGCCTTTCTACCAACACCAATAAGCCTTGTAAACAAAATTCTCATCTTCCATTCATTTTCAAAAGATCCGATTCTAAATCCATATCCAGCATCAGTCTCAACCAGCTGCAATAACTCATGCATCCACCCACAAGGTACGACCACACAACTATTGGTGGATGCACGTTTACCGAAGCGGTGTCACGCGACACCGCTTTGTCGGAAAAGTTTACTAAATATATGTATTTATAATGTACGAAACTGATAACTAGGAAAAAATGACACTTATTGACATAAGTTGTGTCTTGGTATGTTGGTTATATGTTTGATTTTGCTCTATGAGGTCAATGGTTCAAACCTTAACTAGCACATTTGTCTTTTGCAAATATTTGAGAGAGCCTTTATTTTTAAAAATTGTGATGAAGTAGAATTGAACTCAAGACCTTTTCTAACTTATTACTCAACAAAACCAATAGACTAGCACTAATTCTTGCCCAAAAATATGATAATCAAAATTATATTCTGGTTCTTTTATAAATTTCGACACCGCTTACAAAATTTCCTGTGTACGCCCCTGCACACAACATAACACACCACACATAGGCCCATAATAACATTCCTGATCACAATAGCTACCCGTCTCAATTTATCTTCTTAGCTTTAGCTTAGCCATAGTTAGATTCTTCTTCCTCCGAAATTCCATATTCCTAACAAAAATCAACTGAAAGTGAAAAAAATGAAAAAGAAAAAAAATACTGAAGGTGACAAAATACCCTTATGGTCTTTTAAACTACTAATTAGTTTCTACCAATCTCTCTGAGTTACTATTTTATCATGCTCAACTGAGTCTTACAAAAGACTACGCAGGCATTGCAAATATAATCTGAGTATTATCGCTCAGAGTCGAACCACAGAGAATTAACCTATCAATTACTACTGTCGGATTTACTAAATTCACACAATCTATTTTCCCAAACTTTCTGATTCACAATGGTTGATTTTCTAACAACTAAAGATTGAAAGTAATTAATTATTTATAATTAACTAAACTTGATGTGTAAACAGTAGAAATAAAGTCTAAGGCAGTGGTTTCCCCCGTTGTCAATTTTCTTGGTTGTATATGTCTTATAACTATGATTTAGTTGTCTCTAACAATCATGAACTCTCAATCTATCATAATTCTTTCTCAAGTAATTATAATAATTTACTAGATGCACTCTCTCAAGCTACGCTAGCTAATTTCACAATGCGGTTCACTTAGATTCCACCCAGGGTTTCGTTATCTCTAATCCAACCCCTAAACCCTCGGTTATGACTCTCATCTATACTCCGGGAGTGATGTTGTTCATACAATCACCTAAATATGCACTCTCTCTCAAGAAGATACATAATAAATAGGAACGGGTAGTTAAGGGACCTTTCAACTAATCCACAATCAAAGCATAGATGAACAATTAGAGATTAACAACCAAATCCAATTATATTAATAAAACAACCAAGTTATTCCCAATGGGTTCCACCAAAACCTTAGATTAAGGTTTTTAGCTACTCATGACAATGGGAGAATAAAATACTAAAAGATTCATAATCATAAATTGCAAGAAAAATAAAGAAGAATAAGAGTAATGATGTTTTGGGTGATCTCTCACACTTGTTTTTCTTTCCAAAGTACTCTCTAAAATATTACATGCCTTCCTTGGGCGAGTTCTAATGTTTAAATAGGGTTTTGGGCTAAGAATTTCAGAATTTGCACTTCAGTCCCTCAGCTTTTTGCCGCCTGCCGCGGTCCTACCGCGGTCACGCTAAGACCGTGGCCAAATGACCTCTCTGAATCTAAAATATCTTCTTACCACGGTCCGACCGCGGTTACGCCAGGACCGGCGGCAGTTCACCTCGAGCTCTTGTTTGTGCATTTCACATGGTGCATTTGGCGACTTTTGTGCGATTGGCCTCTTTTTCCTCCATAATTGATCCAAAAATACTCCATAGCCTTCTTCTATTGTATGTAACCTACAAAATATGAAAAGCACTAATAAGAGCATTTTTTTATCACTTTTACCATAAAAACTCTACAAGAAAGTAGTTCTTTTGAGGCTTAATCATAGTTCAATTCACCTATTATCAACACCCCACACTTAAAGCTTTTCTCGTCCTCAAGCAAGTTGAACCATCCTTCTAGGCCTAATCGTTCGATGCATTACCCAGTTTTATGTCACACCCGCCATTATGAAAGAACAACCTAAGTAGTGCAACAGCCACACCTCAGATGCAGACTCTAATGCCATGTCACATACGTGCTTACTCTAGTTACTCTAACAGAGGTGAAAACTTGTTTTTTCTTCCTGAGTCACATGCCCTCACCTCACATTTATGAGTTAAGTTCCACACATATAAAATCAAACACAAGGAACTATAGATGGAAAGAATTCACTCACTCTCAGCAAAGAACATTCATATGCCACACAGATACACCATAAGCTTGCCCTTAGTATAATACTCTACTAATCGAGTTGTTGTAGTCCAAGATCAAGAGGACTTTATTTGGTTGTAATGTAGGCTAAGGGACGGGTAGGATATATTTGGATATAGTGACTAACCTCCCTAAGCACTTTTAATACATTTTTCCTCTATTTCAATTTCCATGTTCGGCCCAATCATTCTTCCACACTTGTTTCATAAGCTACCCCCACTTTTCTAGGTACAACTGGCTTTTTCTTGCTATTTACTATTTTAGGACCACCTATTTACAAGGTCCTTCTTCTATATTCACCATATTATTATTTTTTTCAACTACCATTGCACCATTCAAGTATTCTCCTGATTTCCTTTTTCTACTCCCTTATCACCCCACACTTTGACTTTTACATGATCTTTAATAATTCAAGTGCTTCTAGGAGGCAAAGGGTCAAACATTCAAGCTATTCAACACATGGATATAGGTTATTACAAGGTTATCAAAGAATCAGGCTTAAGCTCAAAGGGGTTAACTATGGTAATACGTACAGGTGGATTTATAATTAGACCGGCTACACAAAGAAATGTATCAATCATCTCTAAGACCAAACAACTTCTATTTTGCTTTGCAAACACATCGGGCAAGTTCTAGGTATCGCATGCAAGCACAGAATGCAGGTAATTTCTCACACACACTTGGCAAGTAACTCATTCCAAATTAGTTCGTCAACACACTCACATGAGCGTTCAAGCAAGACAAGGTGTGCACAATTAAGGCATAATTTACGAGTCTACAAACGAGCATAGACGTAGCACTCTGAAGTTCGTTTAATTATTAGCAGGTGTGTACATTAAAGGGTGCATTCCTGCCCTTACCCATCCTAGTCCAAGAGAGTCTTCAGATTCCTAAAAATATTAAAGAAAAATCTACCTAACCCGGTTCAAGAAAAGACCTTGGAAAAGAACCATGGTCAAAAGAAAAACCATGGGGGAATTATTACACTACCTAAAAATAGTTAAAAAAATAAAGAAAATCTAAGTGGACTACTTCCCTCAAGAGTACTGTCCAAGTGGTCCGTTCTCAGGAAGAGTCCCTTACCCTTTTTTTCTTATTTTATGTTTTGTTTTTCTATTTTTTGTTTTTTTTAAAATCTGACTTTGACCCTCAAGAGACCCGTCGACAAGTGTCCATCGTTGGGCCAAGTCAGTTACTTGTAAGATGATACAACAAGACAGCTACAGAACTACAACATGCTCAATGTATATGTACACTACAATACAACACCAAAGCAAATCTCCCATCCCACACTTAAAATAATGGCATGTCCCCATGTTATATCACAAATAAAGAGCAGTAGGGTAAGAAGACTTCCCTGAGTATCAGTCGGAGTCGGAGACTGTGTTGGGGTCCATATGACAAGCTCTCCCCAAATCACGGAACTACGCCATCATGCGGTTCTCAGACCTGGCCTGTCGCTGAGACATAGCATCCATCCACACATGTAGGCCATCCACCGAGGTTCGAAGGTCCTCGAGCTCCTCCTCTACAGAACGCAACATAGGTCGGGTGGACTGTGATCTAGAGAGTCCTGCCCCAGTATGGGGACACCGAGAGGATCCAACTCTGTCATAGGATCTCCTGGAGGGTGCCATGGGTGCCAGGGCGTCATCCTCATCATCAATCTCAATGGTCGTGGGTGCATCTCTGCCCACTATGATCCTAGAAGTTTGGAATGGTGTTTTGCGGGCAATGCTCCATCTGTAGGACTAATGGGGACACCTTTTAGCAAACACAATCTCGTCACCAAGGAGGAGAAGTAAAATCCCTTAGATTGCAGCGATGATCGAAGGATCATTTCATCACCAATAAGTCGCGCCGCATCAAAGTCTCACTTAGTGATAGAGCACCATACCAGTAGAGGCCGTAGGTGGTTGACATCGGTCGTGTTGCTTGTGGGCAAGAACCGGCTGTAAATGATGGTAAACCAGCATTTGGCCTCATACGTGAATGACTTGGAGTGGAGGGTAATGTTTTCTTGTATACAGTTTGGTTGACCATCTGCGCATATTGTTTCAATCATAATGTCCCAAGAGACCCCACGGGCGTCGTGGTAATGATCAATATCACCTTTAAACTGGGGCAACCGCAAAAATTGGCGAATCTTATGAATTGAGGCATCCACCACCCTGCCTCGCACAATCACCTCCCGGCCCAAATGTTTCGGTCAGTTCACGTAGAACTCCCGGACTATCATCGGATTTACCGTTTCAGGCTCATCAAACAAAAATTCCATCTCCCTCCGTTGAATTTCCTCATACATGTCTGGGCTTTCCATACGGAGGGCAGCCCGATCAACAGCAATCTCCGGGACAAAGGTTTTGGTGGCCTTAGAATGAAATGTGTCCTCTGCCCCCTGAGATTGGAACCTAGCTTCATCATATGTTGGCCCGTGAGAAGTGCTTGCCGAGCCTCTTTGCCTTTTTCGTGCCATAGTACCTGCAAACAAGGCAGGGCAACTATCAGATGCATCCTAAAATGTGCCATTAGAATGGTTTCTCAGACTTCCCCACTCGATGTCACCAAATAGTTTTCATAGGCCAAACAATGCCAGAATACCCAATTACAAAGTTGCCCCAAGTGGCCAACCTCTACTACTACCTCACATCATGAGCAATTTGTCAATTTCTCCAAATAATACCCCACATAATCCTTCATCGGTATATGTCAACAACTACCAATTAAGACGAGCACAAAGTGTTCCAAAATCTACAACACACCCCCAATTTTCAACCATAGAGGCCCCTCCTCCAAGATTCACCCTAAAAATTGTTGTTAGGCCTCCAAATATACTACAAATCCCCCATAAGTTAAGCACAATTAAAACCCAACCATCTAATCATTAATCATGGCTAAAAGAAGCAAATAATGGAGAAAAACAAAGAAAAAGATAAAATATTTACACTACAACACAATCTAGGGTTAGTAAAACTAATTTACACTAGCTATTCGAAGAAAAGAAAAGAAAAGAGAAGAAAGCTTACCTTGGAGATGAAAGGAGTGAGTTGAAGAAGAAGGAATTTAGGGGAGATTGGGGATCTAGGGTTGGGGTTGTGAGGAAGATGAAGAAGAGGGAAATAGAGAGAGAAGAGAGAATAGGGAAGGGGTGGGGATGGTCGTATGTTTTGGGGAATGAGGGGGGGATAAGGTTAATTAAGAATGGGGGGAGGGGAAAAAAAGAAAAAGAAAAAAATAAAAATTGCAGAAACTTACCTGACCTGGGCCCAACCTGGGCTACCGCGGTCCTACCGCGGTTACGCTGGGACCGCGGTAGACCAGGTTCAGAGTAGGTGTTTGACTGCGGTCCTACCGCAGTTACGCTAGGACCGCGATTGACAAGGTTCAGAAGGGGTGTTTGACCACGGTCCTACCGTGGTTACGCTGGGACTGCGGTGGGAAACTTCAGAGGGGTTGTTTGACCGTTGTTCGGCCGCGGTTACACTGGGACCGTGGTCAGTGTATTTTCCTGCTACTGATGTTTTTTTTTATATCTATGAAGTTATACATTACACTTACAACAAATTCGTGGGTTGCCTCCCACGCAGCGCCTGATTTAACGTCATGGCACGACGCAAGTAGTTGAGCTCTTACTCCTCATTCTCGTATTGAGGTTCTTTTAAATTGGTCACCATTGTATCCCCTTTTTCTGCCGCTATTCCAAGGTAATGTTTCAAACTTTGTCCATTGACGAAGAATTTGTTTGTCCCGTCTTTCGATTCAATCTCAACAGCTCCACTTGCAAACATTTGCACCACTATGACCCGGAAACAATCTCAGCCGTGAATTATATAGTAGTACCATGTCACCGGGTTTAAAGTCTCTGTCCACGATTTGCTTGTCATGCATTTTCTTCATTCGTTCCTTGTAAAGCCTCATGCTTTCAAAGGCTTGATATCGAAATTCTTCCAGCTCATGCAGCTCCGTCAATCGATTTTGTCCCGCTGCTTCAGGATCCATGTTCAATTATTTCAATGCCCACCAAGCACGATGTTCTAGCTCCGCAGGTAGGTGACAAGCCTTCCCAAATACCAACTTGTATGGTGACATACCTATTGGTGTTTTGAACGCAATTCTATAGGCCCAGAGTGCGTCATCCAGTTTCTTTGCCCAATCAGTTCGGGTAGCATTCACAGTCTTTGTTAGTACACTTTTAATCTCTCGTTGGACACTTCAACGTTCCCACTGGTCTGCGGATGGTAAGGATTTTCCACCTTGTGGTGCATGTCATACTTTGCAAGTAATTTCTCAAAGGCTCAATTGCAGAAGTGAGTGCCTCCGTCACTGATGATCGCTCTTGGTATCCCAAACCGGGTGAATATGTACTTTTTCATAAATCCGACCACCACTTGTGCATCATTGGTGGGCAATGATGCATCTTCCACCCATTTAGATACATAATCCACCGCCACAAGTATGTACTTATTGCCGAATGAGCTGACGAAGGGACCCATGAAGTCAATCTCCCACATATCAAACACCTGTACTTCTTGAATTGGTTTCATTGGCATCTCATGGCGACGGGAAATGTTTCCCGTCCTCTGGCATTCATTGCAGCCCTTTACCCAGAGGTGTGCATCTCTAAACACAGTTGTCCAAAAGAATCTGGCCTCCAGTACTTTCGCAGTTGTTCTGACCCCTCCAAAATATCCTCCATATGCTGATGCGTGACAAGCCTGCAAAATTGAAGATTGTTCTATCTCGGGGACACACTTCCGGATAATGTTATCAACACATATTGGAAGCAAATGAGGTTCATCCCAATAATACATGCAGCAATCACAAAAGAACTTTTTCTTTTGGACAGGTGAAAGGTCATAGGGAATAATACCGCAGGCCAGGTAGTTTGCAAAATATGCATACCATGGCACATCCTCAAGACTGGCTGCGAGCAGCTACTCGTCTGGAAAGGTTTTCAGAATCTCTTCGACCTCGACTGATTTTTTAGCTCCTTCAAGTTGTGATAGATGATCAGCAACTTGATTTTTAGTTCCCTTACGATCACAAATTTTGAGGTCGAATTCTTTCAACAGCAGCACTTAACGAATCAGGCGCGGCTTAGACTCCTTTTTCTCAATGAGGTACCTGAGAGCTGCATGGTCAGTATACATAATTACCTTGGAACCAATAAGATATGATCGGAACTTCTCAAAAGCAAACACGACTGCCAATATCTCCTTCTCCATCACAGTGTAGTTGAGTTGTACACCGCTGAGCATTTTGCTTGCATAGTAAATTGGGTGCATCAGCTTATCTTTTCTCTGCCCCAAGACTGCTCCTATAGTTTAGTCACTTGCATCACACATGAGCTCAAATGGTTGCTTCCAGTCGGGCGCAACAATGATGGGTGCAGTTATCAACTTCTTCTTCAATTCCTCAAATGCCAATCTGCAATCATTGGAAAACAAAAGGGCTCATCTTTTTCAAGGAGTTTGCATAATGGGTTAGCAATTTTGGAAAAGTCTTTTATGAAACGCCGGTAGAACCCGGCGTGACCAAGGAAACTTCTCACTACCTTGACTGAATTGGGCGGTGGTAACTTCTCAATCACGTCAACCTTAGCATGGTCGACTTCAATACCTTTTCTGGACACTTGATGTCCTGTATGTCCCAGGACTATTCCTTCTTGTACCATAAAATGGCACTTCTCCCATTTTAGCACCAAGTTTGTCTCACACATCTTTTGAGCATTCTTCTTAAGTTATGAAGACAGTCTTCGAATAAATCTCCCATCACGAAGAAATCATCCATAAAGACCTCCATAATGTCCTCCACCATATCTGTGAAGATGGCTAGCATGTACCGTTAAAAAGTTACTGGTGCATTACAAAGCCCAAAGGGCATTCTTCGAAAGGTAAAGATGTCATACGGACAGGTGAATGATGTTTTCTCTCTATCTTCAGGGGCTATTGATATCTGATTGTACCTCGAATATCCATCTAGGAAACAAAAGTGCAATCTACCAGCCAGCCTGTCCAACATTTGGTCAATAAAGGGCAAGGGAAAGTGGTCGTTGCGGGTGGCGGTGTTCAATTTTCGGTAATCCATGCAGATTCGCCACCCTGTGACTGTAAGAGTTGAGATCAACTCATTGTTGTCATTTTTCACAACAGTCATTCCCTCTTTTTTCGGTACACACTGGATAGGGCTGACCCAATGACTATCGGAGATGGGGAAAATGATTCCCGCATCTAACCATTTGATCACCTCTTTCTTTACAACCTCTTTCATGTTAGGGTTCAGCCTTTGCTGATGTTCCCTAGAAGGTTTGTGCCCTTATTCCAGGAGATTCTTATGCATACAGAAAGTTGGGCCGATACCCTTTATATATGCCATGGTCCAACCAATGGCAGTCTTGTTATCCTTCAATACCTGCAAAAACTGCTCTACCTGCACATCTAGCAAACAGGATGATATAATAACAGATAAGGTCGAATCAGGGCCTAAGAATGCATACCTGAGGTGATCTAGGAATGGCTTCAGCTCCAGCTTGGGTGGTTGCTCTATTGATGGCTTGGCTGGAGGAGTGACCCTTTTCTTCAGCTCAAGGGACTCGAACTGAGGTTCCCTTGACCAAAACCCTCGACCTTCCAATGCCATCACCCATTAAGCTAACCCCTCACTATCCATTTCTTCTAAATTTGTCAGGCATGCCTCTAATGCATCCCTCACAATTAGAGCCCTATCATCCTCTTGCAGAATTACATCCACTGCTTCCACTAGAGAGCAATTTGCATATTCGTTGGGTCTCCTTATTGATTGTTGAATATTGAATATGACTTCTTCATCGTTCAATCTCATTTTAAGTTCCCCAGTCTCACAGTTTATCAGTGCTCTCCCAGTGGCTAAAAATGGTCTCCCCAAAATAAGGGGTATCTCCCCATCAACCTGACAATCCAGAATCACAAAGTCTGCAGGGAACACGAACTTTCCCACTTGCACCAGCACATCATCAAGAATACCAGTTGGCCTTTTCACAGTGCGACCAGCCAACTGGAGCAGCATAGAAGTCGGCCTATCTCGGTCGATGCCCAATTTGGTGTATACTGCCAGCGGCATCAAATTTATGTTGGCTCCCAAATCACATAACGCTTTTGCAATGGCATAACTCCCAATGGTGCATGGAATAGTAAAGCTACCTGGATCGGACATTTTTTGAACCATCGATTTTGCCACCACTGCGCTGCAGGTCTGTGTCAAAGTTACGGTGGATAGATCCTGAAAATCAAACTTCCTTGACATTAAATCTTTCATCATCTTGGCATAACCGGGCATCTCCCTCAAGGCATCCATCAAAGGAATATTCAACTGGATTTGACGTAGCATCTCCATGAACTTTTTATATTGGTCTGCCTTCTTTTGCTTGACCAGTCTCTGAGGGAAGGGTGCAGGGATCACCCTTTGTGCATTGCTTGCTGGCTTCTGTTTATTAGGAGTTTCTGGCATAAGAGGTGCCACATGTTCTGCAACTTGCTTGGTCTCCTTTTCTTTGCCTTTTTTCTCCTGAATCTGCTCAACCACTATTTCAGTGAGTTCCACTTGTTCTTCTTCCTCTAATTGAACTGGAGTAGCTGGTGTAGTATTATTGCTGGCCTGTGCAATTTCCTGCTATCTATCTAAATCTCTACCATTCCTGAGACTGACTGCCATCAGCTGATTCGGGTTTTGCTCCTTGGGCTTTATGTTTGTGTCTGCAGGTAAAGTTCCCGGGGGACGGTTGTTCAATGCCATGGACAGTTGACCCAGCTGCGTTTCAATATTCTTTATGGCTGAATCATGTATTGCCAATTTTTCCTGAACTTTATAACTTGTCCCAATAAGTTATTGAAGCACACCTCTGATCTCCACCATGTTGTTGTCTTGCTGCTGAGGGGGTGGTTGATAAACCAATTGCTGCTGATTCTGTTGTGGATAACCCTGTGGTTTTGGATAAGGCACTCGCACTAATTGGTTTTGACGGTGCATACCCCCAGGCTGCTACATGTTAGGCCTGTACTGCTGATTTTGATGCGGTCTCCACTGTTGTTCTCCTTGTCTCTGGCCCCCATAGTTGTTAACATAATTCATATCTTCCCGGACCCCTTGATTTTTACCTTCTCTGCTCCACAAACACACATAGGACTGATTAATACACGGTGTACATAGTCCTCCATTCGTCGTATCAATGATGAGCACCTGTTTTGTACCCATCTCATCAAATCTTCTTTGTCAGTAAGCTCATCTGGGTTAGGAGTGTGGCCATGTTCTCTTCCTGCGAATTATTGGGATCCAGTGGAACGGAATGCACTATGGGTGCCAGTGTTGCACCTCTAGTCATCCACCCCATATTTTGTGACATCTTATTGAGGAGAATTTTGCACTCGGTGAATGTTTTGCTTAAGAACGCACCTCCAGCTGAAGCATCCACATTCGCTTTCAAGTTGTCAGTTAGACCCATGTAGAATCTCTGACCGAGCATCTGGTCTGGAATGCCATGATGAGGACACTTCACAAGCATCCCTTTAAATCTCTCCCAAGGTTCTTGCAAGGACTCAGTGGCATGCTGTCTGTACTGCAATATGTCATCAATTTGTTGTGCAGTCTTGTTAAGTGGATAGAACTTGTTCAAAAATTTCTTGACTAATTCCTCCCAAGTGGTAATAGAGTTGATCGGGAGCAAATTTAACCAAGTCTGAGTTGCCCCGGTTACAGAGAATGGGAACAGGAGCAACTTGATAGCTTCAGGAGTCACATTAGGCTGCCTTTGGGTCATGCAAATTGACAGAAAATTTTTCAAGTGTTGTTGTGGGTCTTTAATGCTTGACCCGGAGAACAGTCCTTTATTCTGCAGCAGATGCAGCATGTTGTTGGTGATATGGAATGTCTCCGCTTGAATCGCAGGCACAGCTATGGCAGTGGCCAGATTGTTAGCTGTAGGTTATGCCCAGTCATAAAGTGCAGCCTCCGGCGCAAGAGGTGCCACTCCTCTAACTTCTAAGTCAACTTGCTCATTCCTGTTGTTTTCGTTGGCGTTGTTCACGTCACCCATGTCAAATTCGAGTTGGTGTATTGGTTGAGTTTGTTGAAGTCCTTTGTTGGCACGGTTCAATGCCTTTGAATATTTTTTCGGGGTCTGAGAGTCCTTCTATTAGTTCTCCAGTCCTCGAAGAATTTTTAGGCATACACCTATTTTCCACAAGATTTCAACCGTTAGAATTCCAATGAAAAGATTGGTATAGAGAAAACGGATTATACTTGGAATTTTTGTATTTCTTTCAATTGTAATTGATAACACCGTTAATTTCCTGGCAACGACGCCAAAATTTGATCACGCTCAACTGAGTCTTACAAAATACTACGCGGGCGTTGCAAATATAATCTGAGTATTATCACCCAAAGTCGAACCACAGAGAATTAACCTATCAATTACTACTGTCGGATTCACTAAATTCACACAATCTGTTTTCCCAAACTTTCTGATTCACAATGGTTGATTTTCTAACAACTAAAGACTGGAAGTAATTAATAACTGATAATTAACTAAACTTGATGTGTAAACAGTAGAAATAAAGTCTAAGGCAGTAGTTTCCCCCGTTGGTAATTTCCTTGGTTGTATATGTCTTATAACTATGATTTATTTGTCTCTAACAATCATGAACTCTCAATCTATCATAATTCTTTCTCAAGTAATTATAATAATTTACTAGACGCACTCTCTCAAGCTACGCTAGCTAATTTCACAATACGGTTCACTTAGATTCCACCCGGGATTTCGTTATCTCTAATCCAATCCCTAAACCCTCGGTTATGACTCTCGTCTATACTCCGGGAGTGATGTTGTTCATACAATCACCTAAATATGCACTCTCTCTCAAGAAGATACATAATAAATATGAACGGATAATTGAGGGGCCTTTCAACTAATCCACAATCAAAGCATAGATGAACAATTAGAGATTAATAACCAAATCCAATTATATTAATAAAACAACCAAGGTATTCCCAACGGGTTCCACCAAAACCTTAATTAAGGTTTTTAGCTACTCATGATAATGGGGGAATAAAATACTAAAAGATTCATAATCATAAATTGCAAGAAAAATAAAGAAGAATAAGAGTAATGATGTTTTGGGTGATCTCTCACACTTGTTTTTCCTACCAAAGTACTCTCTCCCTTGGGCGAGTTCTAGTGTTTAAATAGGGTTTTGGGCTAAGAATTCCGGAATTTGCACTTTAGTCCCTCAGCTTTTTGCCGCCTGCCGCGGTCCTACCGCGGTCACGCTAGCACTGCGGCCAAATGACCTCTCTGAATCTAAAATATCTTCTCGCCGCGGTCCGACCGCGGTTACGCCGGGACCGTGGCAGTTCACCTCCAACTCTTGTTTGTGCATTTCACATGGTGCATTTGGTGACTTTTGTGGGATTGGCCTCTTTTTCCTCCATAATTGATCCAAAAATACTCCATAGCCTTCTTCTATTGTATGTAACCGGCAAAACATGAAAAGCACTAATAAGAGCATTTTGTTATCACTTTTACCATAAAAACTCTACAAGAAAGTGGTTCTTTTGAGGTTTAATCATAGTTCAATTATTGCAGTCTTTGTTCTGTTGCATAATGCATGCATTACAGTTCTTACTTATGCATAGATTAATCTAGGAGTATTTGTAGCAAACGACCAATTTTTAAGGCGACCTAGCTAGAAACCTATTCAACAGTCGAATTCACCATTTAATTTCCAAAAATTTAGATAATTACATTGAGAAATTTCAAGAACTATGTTCCTCAAAAAATTGTCCAAGAGTTTTGGCAGAAGAAAGTTAAAAAATTGGTTACTATTATAAAGATTTTAATGTAAATTGCAAAACTTTAGTTTCTTGAGCGGAAGATTGCAAATTAATCTAATTTAACATTTCATTTTCGACGATTACTCTTTTTACCGCTATGCTAACTTCAGGTTCTTGAAACGGTAATTCAGCAATTACGGTGGTAAATTGAAGTTTGTTATCCTGGTTTTGCTCTAAATTATATTACTGTTTATAGAATCTTGATTTTGTTCTTATGTGAGAAAATTATTAATGCAGTGGCGGAGCTAAAAAAATCCAAATAAAGGGGACACAAACGGTACAAGAATGTTATATATGTAAAGACAAAAAAATGTTTTTGCCCTATTAACACTTTATGATTTTCAACGAGGGGGATTTAATTGAACCTCAACCTAGCTGCTTTTATGGAAAATGGGTATTATGGAATATTTATTCATGACAACAAGGATCCTCAAAAAGGAAATATCTCATGCTGCAATCTTATTAGAATCTTCATGTTACATGGTTAGTGATTGATTATATTCGGGCGGCCTACTTTATCACTTAACCATGGTAAATTTAACATAGTTTAGTGTAATATATGCCTTTCTTATATAGCTCTCAAACCATAACAATAGGTGCAATTGAGATTTGGTCCAATGGAGGAGACTAAAGATCGTTTAGTTGTAGGTAGGGTAAACCAAGATAGGATTTTGCGACAATGGCTGCTGCAGTTACTTATGCTGTTCTTGTTTTTGTGTTTCACTTTTCCTCTGGCTAGTATTTATATGATCAAGCATTTTGGATTTCAAAGCTTAGTTCCTGCATCAGTAAATCCTAGTTTGCAGCCTTGTAAAATCGAAGAATCGATTAACTTGGAGCCTTGGATTAAGCCTCCATCAAAAATGTTACATACCATGAGTGATAAAGAGTTGTTCAGGAGGGCTTCTTTGGCGTCGCAAATAAAGGAGTATCCATTTAAGAGGGTTCCTAAGATTGCATTCATGTTCTTGACCAAAGGGCAATTGCCATTTGCGCCTCTATGGGAGAGATTTTTTAAGGGACAAGAGAGACTTTATTCGATTTATATTCATTCGTTGCCACCGTTTCGAGCTGATTATCCACCCTTTTCAGTTTTCTACAGGAGGCAAATTAAAAGTCAGGTATGTTGATGATGCAGATTTTGTGTTGATTCTGCATATGTCCCTTGTCTATCTTTATATTGTCTTGTTGTGTTGCTTGAGTCATATGTGGAAAGGAAGAGTTGTCGAGTTCAACGAATTATGAAAATAGCTGACTGTTCTGTATATGAATTATTAACAACAACAACAACAACTTAGTATAATCCCGCTTAGTGGGGTCTGGGGAGGGTAGTGTGTAAGCAGACCTTATCCCTACCCACCTTATCCCTACCCTGGGGTAAAGAGGCTGTTTCTAAATAGACTCTCGGCATCCTTCCCTTCAACAACTTCCCACCTTGCTCTTGGGGAGACTCGAACTTACAACCTCTTGGTTGGAAGTGGAGGTTGCTTACCATCAGAGCAACCCCTCTTGTCTATTGTATATGAATTATTATGAAAATATATAGGCCTGTTCCTTCACTTAAGATTGATCCTTCCTTTGCTTTCAAATCTATCCGTGTTGTGCTTAAAAGTCAGAAATGTTTATTTTATATGAAGTTGGTCTTATTAGATCTAACATTTTCAGGATCTGGTAGTTTGTACATCTCCATTTGTATGGATGTTATGGAGATGGCGGATGAAAATTAATTTGCAATTAAAATGAGAACGACCGACAGGTTAGCTAATACTATGTGAAACAGAGATGGCTCAAAACGTTGTTTCTCATGCCTTGTTTTATAGAGTCCATTACTCAAATGGTCACTCAACTATCCCAAATTATCTCCTAAAGTCACTTTTCTTTCGTTTGTAACAACAAAGTCTATGACTATTGCACTCAGAAAGTCACTCGACTAGATTTTCCAAATTTTAGATTGCATAGTTCAGTGACTTTGTAGCTCAGTGACTCTTGTTTTATATCCTTTACCTATCATTTGAAGATTGGACCACGGCGGTGAGCTTAGCAATCTATTGACCCTCTGTACATGGCAGGATTATCCAGTTCCGTGAGCAGGACGAATTTGTGAAGGTTGATCATGAGTTAAAAGATGAGAACTAATCACATAGCTTTTGTGGGTTGAAATAAGTGAGTAAACATGCAAAAATGGTGCTTAGATTGATGCTAAAATCAACGATAATATAATTTATCTGCTAAATACTTATGCTATTTTACTCCCTTTCGAGCATTTCATTCTGGTGCAGTAGTTCTATACCGATCTCCTGTTTGCCATAGGTATGAAAGCTGATAGAAGAAGAAGCCCAAAAGAAAGAGGTCAAACTATCAAATGTGATATTGCAAGAATATGAACAAATCAGTGGATGATGTGCTATTTGATCGGTAAATGGTTAGGATATGTTACACTAATCAGCTCAAAAAAGAGAATAGAGTTAATACATGTGATTGTTGTTGTTGTTGTTGTTAAGGTTCATTATATACAAAATCAATAAAGCACTTGAACATGGAGGACTTTCTATGATCGTTAGTCTCGTTATAGGCAACTGTTATGACCCACTCCCTCAATTTCTAGCCTTTCCTTAATTTTGGCACTGAAAAATTGGTCTCAATCACAGAAAACATCATGGATCGAACTTGCTGAAAAAGCAATGATAATTATGGTGTTAGAATTTGATGATATTCCTATTTCTTTTCCTTTTATCACTTCTTCTTATGCTGCAACTATGATGAAGGCTTCCACATTTTCATAGTTTGTTGATTTTGATTGCCTTTTGCTGGGAAATGATCTGCATTCTATTGTCGCAGATATCTGCATTTAGTAAAATGTATTTTTCAAATAACAAATTGTCACGTTCTAAATGATTGGCCTAGTCTTTGAGTTAGAAGCTAAGAATCTTATGATGTTTGTTCTGAAGGTGGCAGAATGGGGGGAAATAAGTATAACTGATGCTGAGAGAAGACTTGTCGCGAATGCGTTACTTGATATCTCCAATGAGTGGTTTGTTCTGCTTTCTGAGTCATGCATACCCCTCTACAATTTCACCATCATTTACAACTACATAATGAGATCAAATCACAGCTTCGTTAGTGCATTTGATGATCCCGGACCACATGGAAGAGGTCGATATAACAACAATATGGAACCTGAGGTTAACATTACTCAATGGCGCAAAGGGTCACAATGGTTTGAGGTTAATAGAAAGCTTGCACTTTACATAGTTGAAGACACAAAATTCTATCCCAAGTTCGCGGAGTTCTGCAAGCCAGCATGTTATGCTGATGAGCATTACTTCGCGACCATGTTGACAATTCGAGCACCTAATCTCTTGGCGAATAGAAGTATAACGTGGGTCGATTGGTCTAGGGGCGGCGCTCATCCTGTTATGTTTGGAAAAACAGATATTACAGAAGAGCTTATGAAGAGAATGCTGGAAGGAGATATATGTTCTTACAATGACAGAAATACATCAATATGTTTTCTTTTTGCTAGGAAATTTGCTCCCAGTGCTTTGGCACCTCTACTTCTGCTTGCCCCAAAATATTTAGGCTTCTGATCTACAGAAATTTAACTAGGATATTTTTCAATTGTTTCAACTTCATCAACAATGAAATATTATATGCAAATCAATGTTTGTTTTATAATTATGTCCATTTATTCCAACTTCAACTCAAACTAATGAATTTGAAGTTGAAAACTAGCTAGCTAGTTTGATGAGTATTTCAAGTGAAAATATAGTTTTCAATCACAAAAACTTGGGATTCTTTTTTTTCAAGTGAAAGTGAAATTCATATCTAAACATAATTACTACTTGCAAATGCCTTTTCAACTTTAAATCTAATTCTGTCACACAACGTCTCCATATATCTCCATATTAGCAGAAGACTTGCTTTGCATTTCTAAAGGAATACCAGGAGACCCATGTCCTTCCTCAATCTCTGCGGTAGTATCTTTATTAGCATAATAGTTGAATTCCTTATCGGTAGAAGAATATCGTCAGGTGAAATTTTGTATAGCTATGGTAACAATATGATTTTGAGTGTCAAACTTGAAAGATTGCATTGAGAATAAAATAGAAATAATTTAAATATATAAAAAATTATTGTTTTCGTAAAAAAATTTAATTATGTATGTTTAAATTTAACTTCAAAAAGAGTAACTAATTATTAGCAACAAATAATGCATAGTTTAAATTCAAAAAAAAAATATTACCTAACCTAACTAACTTTGTCATAAATTCCCAAGTGGCTTATTGAGAGGTTGCCACTTGGCTTAATGTGGAGGCTTTTTCTTCTTCTTTTAATAATACTAGTAGTCGTACCCGCGCGATGCGCGGTCAATATTAAAAAGAAAAAATTAAATTATAATCATTCTTATTTGATACTATTAGACCGTATTACTTTAATAAATTTTAATTGTCATTTTATTTGTCAATACGATATACCCAACCCTCACTAATATTTGAGTAGTTAATTTCTTTGTTAATTTTCAATCAATAAATTTTTTGTTATTAACTAATTATGTCATGCGGCTTTTATCTAGGCCACCACTTGTATTAATATGGTGCCTTTTTCTTTGGATTTTAATAATATATAGATAGATTATTAGCATATTACTTGTTTAATATTTTTGTCTGCTATTTTTTTGTAATATAATAAAAGATATATATTTTATTAATCTTGAAAATATATATTTTTTATTTTAAATTTTATTATATTTTTCTCAATAATATTATTTGATTTTAATGAATTGATATTCTTTTTATTTCAAAAAATAAAAAATAAAATGATGTTAAAAATGAAGTAAAGAAATTAACTAACCTAAACCAACTCTCCTCATGTTTTAGTAGTTAATTTAGGTAGTTAATTTCTTTGTTAATTTTCAATAGATAATTTCTTTGTTATTAACTAATTATTCCATAAGGTTTTTTTCTAGGCTACCACTTGGCATGAGGAGAGGGCTTTATTATCTCCTTTTAATAATATATAGAAGATATATAGAATATAGAATATTAGAAAGAAACTACTCCACAATTTGAATCAAAAGTTTTTTATTGCTTTATTTTTGTTTTTTATTTTAAAACAATTATAAACTCCAACTTGAAACTACTCCCCAATTTGAAATGGTAATTTTTATTTTTTTAATTTTATTTTATTATTTTAAAACTCCAACTTAAAACTACTCACCGATTTGAATGGGTAGTTTTTCTTCTTCTTTTTTCATTTTTCTTATTATAGTTAAATTTTTTTTTTAAATAATTTTAACACCCCAACTTGAAACTACTCCCACCATATTAGAATGGGTAGTTATTTTTTATATATTTATATTTTCGATTATATATATATGGTAGTTTTTTATTTTTTATTATTTTTATTTTTATAGTTATATAAATTTAAATGTAATATATAATAACTAATTATTAACTAAAAACTAATTAGTAACTAATTATGCCATGTGGCTTTTTTTTATGATACCACTTGACTTAAGGAGAGGGCTTTATCCTCTCCTTTTAATATAATATAGACTAGTATAGCTACCCGCGCGATGTGTGGTCAATTTCAAGATTTTGCTTGTTATAAAATAATTGTGTAAAGCTTATATGAGAGAATGCTAGCATATTTGGCACACTTGACATTTTATAATAATTATACTTATAAAAGACAAAACAATATAAATACTTAGTTCATTGTCCAAATTTGTTAACCATAAT
>MU700715.1:10008-23048 GCA_026770625.1 Nicotiana glauca | reverse complement strand
GTGTGTGGGGAGGGGGGGAGGGGGTAAAGAGAGTACTATAAAAAATATATTTTATAAATAAATTTTTTCTACTCTCTAACCAAATACTAAAAATATTTTGCGAAAAAAGTTCTTCCATCATCAACCAAACAAGAAAAAATAAGTGATATAATCACTCATTTTTCATGAAAACATTTTCCTTCGTACCAAACACACCCTAACCTTGTTTTTATATTCCCTTCGGTCCAAAATAAGTAATTTTTTAGCCTTTTTCTTGTGGTCCAAAATAAGTGATTTTTTCAGATTTCAAGAATAAATTAATTATTTTTTCCTACATTATCCTTGGAGTAAATAGTGTTGGAATATGTATTAGGAGTGTTTATGTGAGATAGTAAAGGTTAATATGATCAATTTCATTGCTAATTAATGCTAAAAGATGAATTGCTTAATGTGTGTGAAAACATCCAAAAAATCACTTATTTTAGATAGGAGATAGTAACATTTCTTTAGGAGATTCTGGCCGATGATTAAAATCCGGAAAAAGAGGGAAAAAGTAAATTTCGAAAATTGGAACATCTAAAGGAAGATTTAAATATAGTTGGCCAGATTTAATTGCTCTCAAAAGTCTGTTTTAACCATAATATATTAGAGATATTTCTATGGTGTAATTGTTTCTCTTTATAACTCCCTTTTTTGGGGTTAAAAGAAAAGAATATAATGAATTAGGAGGCTATGAGATACAAATGTAAAAGAAAACATGCAAACCATATTCCTCTAAGAGGTACACATAAAGACACACTACACAAGTTATTGCAATTCAAGAGACATGCCACCCATATTGTCGAGCTCCTTTAAATATTAAATTCAATTTTATTTTTTATCAGAGTAAATTACTCAAAATCGACCAAATTAAAGTTGAAAACCAGCTAATATGACGTATAAATAATTGCTAAAATACAATCAAGTTAAGAAAATTCGTGAAAAGATGCCTGAAAATGTGAAATGGGTACTAAAGAGTAAATGTATATATATGAAGAACAATATCTTTTGAAAATTTAAAGTTAGACCGCACGTGTGGACAGAAAATAAATATCTACAAGTTCATGAACTTGTGACAAAGTAAATGCAATAGTAGTACTATGATTTCAAAGAATGGATTCAAAATTAAGACAGTTTCTTCTTCATCTTCTTTGACTGGAAATTGAGAGTGACATATGATGGTGCCCTATTGCCTCATTCCATGGAAAATCATAAGGGAAACACCACCGCATTCAAAGTTCTTTGTTGCAATAAATATATAAACAAGTATGCTACACGTTTTCACCATTATCTCGTGACTTTGATTTCAAATTTTCTACAGTCTTCAATATGTTTTTATATATATATATATATATATATATATTATATCACAGGTCATTCCGAGTAGAGACAGCTTCAAGTATCTTGGGTCGGTTATCCAGGGAGGAGGGGAGATCGACGAGGATGTTACACACCGTATCGGGGTAGGATGGATGAAGTGGAGGTTAGCATCTGGAGTATTGTATGACAAAAGAGTGCCACTTATACTCAAAGGCAAGTTCTATAAAGCGGTGGTTAGGCCGGCCATGATGTATGTGGTTGAGTGTTAGCCGGTTAAGAAATCACATATCCAGAAGATGAAGGTAGTAGAAATGAGGATGTTGAGGCGGATGTGCGAGCATAGTAGGATGGATAAGATTAGGAATGATGATATTCGAGAGAAGGTGTGCGTGGCTCCCATTGATGACAAGATGCGGGAAGCAAGGTTCGGGTGTTTCGAGCATGTTCAGAGGAGAAGCCCAGATGCTCCGGTAAGGAGGTGCGAACAGCTGGTGGTGGAGGGCTCGAGAAGAGGTAGAGGGCGGCCTAAGAAATATTGGGAGGAGGTGATTAGGCAGGATATGGCGATGCTTCAGATTTTCAAGGACATGACACTTGATAGGAACATATGGAGGTCGAGTATTAGGGTAGTAGGCTAGGAGGTAGTTGAGTCTTGTCTTATGGTATAACTATGGAAGACCAGTTTGGTAGGGATACTATTTTGCTTTTGCTTTGTATCATTCCTCTCGATTTCATGTCGTTCTTATTATTCATATATATATATATATATATATATATATATATATATTTCTTTCATATTATTTCTGTGGTATTACTAATACTATCTTCTTTTGTCCTTTTGTATTCTTGAGCCGAGGGTCTTACGGAAACAACTTCTCTACTCCTTTGGAGTAGAGGTAAGGTCTGTGTACACACTACCCTTCTCAGACCCCACTAGTGAGATTTCACTGGGTTGTTGTTATTGTTGTTTAAGCAGTTAACCTAGTGTGTGATCACTATGCACAAATTCGTCAAGTAGAGTCATTATCCTTCAATTTTTCATGTCCGTAAATTTATAACTTCAGACTAAACTGCCGAAAGCTGGGGATTACTATGCCTAACTTCAGACAGAAAATGTATGAAGTTAGCTTTAAAGAGGTTATACTTGCGAACATTTAGGACCTTCGGCTATGCCTTAAATGGGAGTCCTGACATCGGCTATTGATGTACTTCGCCTATACTTGGGTTGTGACATGTCAAATTGGTAAAATATGCGCAGACTGTTTTATTTGATTGTCCCCATTTAACCTATATCCATATTTTTAAAATTATTTAATTTATAGCTTAATTTTTACAACTTCATATGCCTCATTCTTCCTGCTACATGTGTGCTCCTTTGTTTTCCACCTCCTCCTCCTCCTCCTCCTCTTCTTCTTCTTCTTCTTCTTCTTCTTCTTCTTCTTCTTCTTCTTCTTCTTCTTCTCTCTCTCAAACACATGAGACTCTGTGTAACATGCTGAAGTTCAGCAAATAGAGCACAAAAACTTCAGCTACTAGAATGCTTAAGTTCAACAATTACAAACAAAAATTTCAGCTAACACTTGGTTCAGCAATTTTTGCTACTTCAGGGTAGAATGCTGAAGTTTGTGTGATTGTCTTTGCTACTTCAGGCCCGTATGCTTGAAGTTACACGAAAAAAGAGTACACTTGCAATTTTTGTTTCAAAGCGGATATAAGTTACAACGTTACCCAAAAAGCGGGTATAGTTGCAAATGCCACGTCAAATTGTCATTTTGTTGTGTGAAAATGACATCAGGTAGCCACTTTCAAGTATATTATTTAAAGTATATTCACAATTTACAATGTATTTAAATATTAACCAATTTGGCTCGACATAACGTCCTAGAGTTTAAACCTCAAAATTCAAATTTCAGGTGTGACGACCCAAAGGGTCATCACCTATTTTCTCTTTCATTCCGCATTTCCGAGGACTTGAAAATCTTATTTTTATTTGTCTCGATTTGCGTGCGCAGTCCGGACGCGTAGCCGGAAAGATTATATGTTACATTCTGTGAAAAATTTCAAAATGTGGCTTTAAAATGATGAAAGTTGACCTTGGTCAACATTTTTTATGAACGGATCTGGACTCATGATTTGACGGTCCCGGAGGGTCCGTAGAAAAATATGGGACTCGGGCATGTACCCGGAGTCGAATTCCGAGGTCTAGAGCCCGAGAAAAGAATTTTTCTGTGAAATTATTTTTCTGAAATTTGTTAAGGAAACTGGAAATGAAAATTAATTAAAAGACTATGGTATCGGGCTCGTATTTTGGTTCTGACACCTGGTACAAGTCTTATATATGGTTTAAGCGCTATTTGTAAAGTTTGGTTGAAAACGGACGTCATTTGACGTGTTTCGGACTTAAAAATGGAAAATTTGTGTTTGAGGAAAAAGTTGGAAGAAATCTTGTGATTTGAGGCTTGATTCTATGCATATGATGTTATTTTGGCGATTTGATCGCTTTCGTAGGATGTTTATGAGGTTGTGTGTATGTTTGGTTTGGATCCCCGAGGGCTCGTGTGAGTTTTGGATAGGTGTCGAATTGCATTTTAAACTTTGGAACTGTAGATTTTTTGCTTCAGGCGCTTCAGACCTGCAAGCTTCGCAATTGCGAAGCCTGGTTCGCAAATGCGAAGAAGGCCCAGGCCTGCCCAGTCTCGCAATTGCGAGATTTCCTTCGCAAATACGAAGTCCCCTTTAATTCCCAGTGTTCGCAAATGCGACGCATTATGTTGCAAATGCGAAACCCTCCCTTTTAGCCTGAGTTCGCAAATGTGAACTAGAACCTCGCATTTCCCAAGCTTGCTGGGTTCGCAATTGTGAACCCAGGTTCGCATTTCCCACATCTGCAACCAGCATTTTTCATACTTAGATGATTTTAAGTCCCATTTTTCATATTTCTCAAACCCAAACACCCATTGGCGATTTTTCAAGAACTCTTTCTTCTCCAATTCAATTGTAAGTTGATTTTTACTTAATTTTTTCTATCTTTAATATCATTTATCATGTTTTTATCTTAAAATCAAGTTTTTTCATGGGTGAAAATGGGAATTTTGGGTAGAACCTAAGTTTTCTTAAAATTAGGGATTTGGACCTCAATTTGAGGTCTGATTTCAAAATAAATCATAGATATGAACTCGTGGGGGAATGGGTAACCAGGTTTTGGTTCGAACCTCGGATTTTGACCACGTGGGCCCGGGGCCATTTTGGAAAATTTTGAGTAAAACTTTGTGAAATTCATTTTCATGCATTCAAATTGATTCAATTAGTATTTGTTGATACATTCAAGTAATTTGTGACTAGATTCGAGCAGTTTTTTGGTGAATTCGAAGGGTAAAGCTACACTAGAGGCTTGAGTTGATTTTTGGAGCATTTGAGGTAAGTGTTTGGTCTAACTTTGGGTTGAGGGAATAGGAGTAGAGTCTTATTTGCTAATTGATATTTGTCGAGTAAGGTGTATAGGCATGGTGACGAGTATCAATACATTGGTTTCGACCATGACCGTGAGTCCTAAATTGCTAAATTATCAAATTCTTAATTGTTGTTTATAAGGGCTTGGTTGAAAATATTTAACACTGAGCCAGTAATTGTTGAGACTGAGTATTGATTTAATTGTGTTAAGTAGAAATTGAATAAGTTTGGTTATAGCTGGATCTCCCTTGTTGGGATAGTTTATTATATTATCTTGTTCCCTTGCCCGGATTATTTTGTGTATTGTGTTGAAAAAAATGGGATAGTGTGGCACGTCGACCACGAGATATTATGAAATGGGATCGAGTGGTACGCCTACCACGTGATATTATGAAATGGGAGCGAGTGGTACGCCTACCACGTGATATTATGAAATGGGAGCGAGTGGTACGCCTACCACGTGATATTATAAAATGGGAGCGAGGGGTACGCCTACCACGTGATATTATGAAATGGGATCGAGTTGCATGACTGCAACGAGAGAAAACTGAAACAAGTGAAAGTGGTTTGTTTTCCCTTATTCTGTGTTAGAAGAAATCAGATATAGTTTCTTTTGTTATTCTTGATATTCCGTTTATCTGTTACCCCATAAGTATGTTCCCTTCTCAATTTTAATTGTTTACTTTCCGCTATTAGTTTGTTGTACTTGTATATATATCTGCACAGGTTTATCTGGTAGTCTGGTCTAGCCTCGTCACTACCTCGTCGGGGTTAGGTCAGACACTTACCAGCACATGGGGTCGGTTGTGCTGATGCTACACTCTGTGCATCATTTTGCACAGATCACAGTACCGGAGTAGGAGCTTTTGGACAGCAGTAGGAGTGTTGGGAGCTGACTTCAGTCCAGGGACTTTCGAGGTAGCCTAGCTGGCGTCCGCAGGCAGGAGTCCCTTCTATGTTATTAGTTTGTTTTCCTTGTACCGAGACAAACATTGATGAACTTCTATTCACACTTGTTTTTAGCATTCTTTAGTAGTTCATGAGTTGGTGATACCAATCTTGGGTAGAGAAATGTTAAACTTCCGCATTTTTGGTTTTCAGTTATGTATGCTTTTGAGACTTCCGCTTTTATATTAATTGTCTCGTCTTTCCTTATATGGATAATGTTGTTAAGAGAAGTGTTAAGTTAATTGGCTTGCTCAGCTCCTATTAGTAGGCGCCATCACGACTCCCGATGGTGGGGAATCCGGGTCGTGATAAGTTGGTATTAGAGCTCTAGGTTACATAGGTCTTGCTACTCACGGACAAACTTGGTAGAGCCTGAGGGATCGGTACGGAGACGTCTGTATTTATCCCCCAGAGGCTACGGAGTTAGGAAAAGTTTCACTTTTGTTCTTTCTTGTCGTGCGATTTTGACCCTCAAATACTAATTGTCCTTCTACTCTGTTCTTTCGCAGATGGCGAGAACACGTGCTTCCTCTTCTACCGCGCAGCAGCCCGAGCCCCCAGCAGCAGCTCCTGCGAGGGGCAGAGGCTGAGGCAGGGGCAGAGCTCAGCCCCGGGCTGCAGTCCCAAAGGTGGAGCCTCATATTGACTATGATGAGGAGGTTCCAACCCCAGCAGTTCCAGTGGGCCCAGCTCAGGTCCCAGGAGGGGTCATGGTCACCCCAGATCTTCAGGATGCTTTAGTCAGATTGGCAGGCATTATGGAGAGTGTCACTAGAGTGGGATTGCTTCCAGTAGCACCAGCCACTTCTCAGGCTGGAGGGGGGTTCAGACTCCTGCTACACGTATTCCGGAGCAGGTAGCTCCCCAGGCTCAGCCAGGTATTGCAGCCCAGGCCGGCGATGTAGCGACTATGTCTTTGGATGCTTTGTGGAGACTTGATCGGTTCTCCAAGCTCTTCACCACCACATTCAGTGATGCTTCATCAGAGGATCCACGGGATTTCTTATTCAGCTGCCATGAGATCCTTAGGACTATAGGTATTAGAGACCAATGGGGTCGATTTCGCCACCTTCCGGCTTGCAGGATCCGCCAAGACTTGGTGGAGGGACTATTGCCTATCTAGACCAGCAGGGTCTCCAGCATTGACATAGGATCAGTTCGCGGAGTTGTTTTTGGAGAAGTTTCTCCCAGTTACTCAGCGGGAGGCATTTCGCAGGCAATTTGAGCGCCTCTAGCAGGGCTCCATGACAGTCACCGAGTATGAGACACGGTTCATTGATTTGGCACTCCATGCTATTTTTATACTCCCCACAGAGCGAGAGAGGGTGCGGAGGTTTATTGATGGATTGATTCAGCCGATCCGTCTCCAGATGGCTATGGGAGCTGGTAGTGAGATTTCCTTTTAGGAGGCTGCCAACGCGACCCGTAGAGTTGAGATGGCTCTTGCACGGGGAGGTGGTCATGGGTCAGATAAGAGGCCCCGTCATACGGGTAGGTTCAGTGGTACCTCGTCTGGAGGTAGAGATTCTTATGGTGGAGGCCATCCTCCGAGGCCCTTTCAGTCAGCGCTCTAGGTCTCACATGGTACTTCAGGTGGTCGTGGCTCTCAGTCGCAGTATTCTGACCAGTAACTTTTCAGTTCACCATCAGCACCTATCAGCGCACCACCACTCTGTTATTCTCAGCAGGCAAAGTCTTGTTTCACGTATGGCGACACGAGGCACATTGCCAGGTATTGCCCTCGAGCTTCTGACAGCTCTCAGCACTAGAGTTCTCGTGCTATTATTCAGGCACCGGAGGTTCCACAACCTGCCCAGCCAGCTAGAGGCGGGGGTAGAGGCTATAGAAGTGGAGGTAGAGATCATAGAGGTGGAGCTCGGACCGCTAGAGGTACAGGTCAGTCAGCAACCGATCGTCCCAGAGACATGGTTCAGGAAGGTGGGGCCTAGCCCCGGAGTTATGCTTTGCCAGCTAGGCCAGAGGCTGAGTCTTCAGATGCTGTTATTATAGGTAATATTCTGGTCTGTGATAGGGATGCTTCATTGCTATTTGACCCTGGAACTATGTATTCATATGTGTCATCCTATTTTGCACCCTACCTGGTTATGCCTAGTGATGCTTTGGGTATTCCTGTCTATGTATCTACACTAGTGGGTGATTCTACAGTGCCGAGTTCATCGTTCCTGTGTGGTAATGCTTGAGGGTCTTGAGACCCCTATTGATTTATTGCTCTTAGACATGGTGGATTTTGACGTTATATTAGGGATAGATTGGTTGTCCCCATATCATGCTATCTTGGATTGTCACGCCAAGACCGTGACCTTGGCTTTGCTAGAATTGCCCCGTTTGGAGTGGAGAGGGACCCCAGGGCATACTACCTGCAGTGTTATTTCATACGTGAAGGCTCGATGCAAGGTCGAGAAGGGGTGTTTAGCTTATCTGGCATATGTTCACGATTCCAGTGCAGAGGTCCCTTCTATTGATTATGTTCCTATTGTTCGGGAGTTCCCCGATGTTTTCCCTTCAGACCTGCCGGGTATGCTGCCCGATAGGGATATTGATTTCTATATTGATCTGGCTCCGGGCACGCAACCCATTTCTATTCCGCCGTATCGCATGGCCCCGCCAAAGTTGAATGAGTTAAAGGAACAGTTGCAAGATTTGCTAGAGAAGGGTTTTATCAGGCCTAGCATTTCTCCTTGGGGTGCTCCGGTGTTATTTGTGAAGAAAAAGGATGGATCGATGAGGATGTGCATTGATTACTGGCAGTTGAACAAGGTGATGATAAATAACAAGTATCCACTGCCGAGGATTGATGATTTGTTTGACCAGCTTCAGGGTGCGAAGGTGTTTTCAAAGATAGACTTGAGGTCTGGCTACCATCAGCTGAGGATTAGGGCATCTGATGTCCCTAAGACTGCGTTCCGCACTCGGTATGGGCATTATGGGTTATTGGTCATGTCATTTGGGTTGACCAATGCCCCAGCAGCATTTATGGAGTTGATGAACCGAGTGTTCAGGCCTTACTTGGACTTGTTCGTGATAGTTTTTATTGATGATATTCTGGTGTACTCCCGCAGCCAAGAAGAGCACGAGCAGCACCTTAGAGTGGTTCTCCAGACTCTGAAGGATAGTCAGTTATATGTTAAGTTCTCAAAGTGCGAGTTCTGGTTGAGTTCGGTTGCATTTCTGGGTCATGTCGTATCAGCAGAGGGTATTCAGGATGACTCGAAGAAGATTGAGGCAGTCAAGAACTGGCCTCGACCAGCATCAGCTACTGAGATTCGGAGTTTCTTAGGGTTATCAGGTTATTACCGTCAGTTCGTGGAGGGATTTTCATCCATAGCAACCCCGATGACCAGATTGACCCAGAAGGGTGCCCAGTTCAGATGGTCAGATGAGTGTGAGGCGAGCTTTCAGAAGCTCAAGACAGCTCTGACTACGGCACCAATATTGGTTTTGCCCACAGGCTCAGGGCCTTATACAGTTTATTGTGATGCTTCCCATATTGTGCTTGGTGCGGTATTGATGCAGGATGGCAGAGCCATTACTTATTCTTCGAGGCAATTGAAGATCCATGAGAAGAATTATCCGGTTCATGATCTAGAGTTGGCAACCATTGTTCATGCTTTGAAGATTTGGAGGCATTACCTATATGGCGTGACATGTGAGGTGTACACTGATCACAAGAGTCTGCAATACTTGTTCAAGCAGAAGGAGTTGAACTTGAGGCAGAGGAGGTGGTTGGAACTATTGAAGGATTATGATGTTACTATTTTGTACCACCCGGGGAGAGCCAATGTGGTGGCCGATGCATTGAGTAGGAAGCCCGTCAGCATGGGTAGTCTTGCTTATGTTCCAGTCAGCCAGAGACCGCTTGCTTTGGATATTCAGGCCTTGGCCAATCGGTTTGTGAGGTTGGACATTTATGAGCCTAGCAGAGTGTTAGCTTGCACGGTCGCTCGTTCTTCATCACTGGAGCGTATCCGTGATCGGCAGTTTGATGATCCCCATTTTGTGTCCTGAGAGACACGGTGCAGCATGGAGGTCACGAAGGTAACCTTAGATGATGATGGTGTTTTGAGGTTGCAAGGGCAAGTTTGTGTGCCCAATGTCGATGGGATTCGAGAGTTGATCTTAGCGGAGGCCCATAGTTCTCGGTATTCTATTCACCCAGGCGCCACAAAGATGTATCAGGACTTGCGGCAACATTATTGGTGGCGTAGGATGAAGAAAGATATTGTTGTATATGTGGATCGGTGTTTGAACTGTCAGCAGGTCAAGTATGAAGATCAGAGGCCTGGTGGTTTGTTCCAGAGGATTGAGCTTCTCGAATGGAATTGGGAGAGGATTACCATGGATTTCGTTACTGGACTTCCGATGACTCGGAAGAAGTTTGATGCTATTTGGGTCATTGTTGATAGGCTGACCAAGTCAGCGCATTTTATTCCTGTTGCAGCCACTTATTCATCGGAGAGGTTAGCTGAGATCTACATCCGAGAGATTGTTCGCCTTCATGGGGTGCCAGCATCTATTATTTCGAACCGGGGTACGCAGTTTACCTTGTGCTTCTGGAGAGCAGTTCAGCAGGAGTTGGGCACCCAGGTTCAATTGAGCACAACGTTCCATCCTCAGACGGACGGCCAGTCCGAGAGGACTATTTAGATATTAGAGGATATGCTCCGAGCCTGTGTCATTGATTTTGGAGGCTCGTGGGACCAGTTTTTACCATTAGCAGAGTTCGCCTACAACAACAGCTACCAGTCCAGTGTCCAGATGGCTCCATATGAGGCGTTGTATGGTAGGCGATGTCGGTCTCTAATCGAATGGTTTGAACCGGGAGAAGCTTGGTTATTGGGTACAGATTTAGTTCTGGAGGCCTTGAATAAGGTCAAGATCATTCAGGATGGCAAAAGAGTTATGCGGATCGTAAGGTTCAAGATGTAGCTTTCATGGTTGGTGAGCGGGTATTGCTCCGAATGTCGCCTATGAAGGGCGTGATGAGATTTGGGAAGAAGGACAAGCTTAGCGCTAGGTTCATCGGTCCATTTGAGATTCTCGATCGTGTGGGAGAGATGGCTTATAGACTTGCCATGCCGCCTAGCTTGTCAGTCGTGCATCCAGTGTTTCATGTGTCCATGCTTCGAAGGTATCACGACGATCCAGCCCACGTGTTAGATTTCAGCACTGTCCAGTTGGACAAGGATCTATCTTACGAGGAGAAGTCAGTAGCTATTCTAGACCGGCAGGTTCGACGGTTGAGGTCGAAGAGTTTTCCTTCAGTGCGTGTCCAGTGGAGAGGTCAGCATCCTGAGGCATCGACCTGGGAGTCCGAGTCTGATATGTGGAGCCGTTACCCTCATCTATTTCCTAACTCGGGTACTTCTTTCTTTTGTCCGTTCGAGGACGAACGATTGTTTTAGAGGTGGAGAATGTGACGACCCAAAGGGTCATCACATGTTTTCTCTTTCATTCCGCACTTTTGAGGCCTTGAAAACCTTATTTTTTACTTGTTTTGATTTGCGTGCACAGTCCGGGCGCGTAGCCGGAAAGATTATTTGTTACATTCTGTGAAAAATTTCAAAATGTGGCTTTAAAATGATTAAAGTTGACCTTGTTCAAAATTTTTGGTGAACGGACCCGGACTCGTGATTTGATGGTCCCGGAGGGTCCGTAGAAAAATATGGGACTCAGGCATGTGCCCGGAGTCGAATTCCTAGGTCTAGAGCCCGAGAAAAGAATTTTTTTGTGAAATTGTTTTTTTGAAATTTGTTAAGGAAACTGGAAATAAAAATTGATTAAAAGACTATGGTATTGGGTTCGTATTTTGATTCTGACGCCTGGTACAAGTCTTATATATGGTTTAAGCGCTATCTGTAAAGTTTAGTTGAAAGCAGACGTCATTTGACGTGTTTCAGACTTAAAAATGGAAAATTTGTGTTTAGGGAAAAAGTTGGAAGAAATCTTGTGATTTGAGGCTTGATTCTATGTATATGATATTATTTTGGCGATTTGATTGCACGAGAAAGTTCGTAGGATGTTTATGAGGTTGTGTGTATGTTTGGTTTGGAGCCCCGAGGGCTCGTGTGAGTTTTGGATAGGTGTCGAGTTGCATTTTAAACTTTGGAACTGCAGATTTTTTTCTTCAGGTGCTTCATTGCGAAGCCTGGTTCGCAAATGCAAACGGCCCATCGCAAATGTGAAGAAGGCCCAGGCCTGCCTAGTCTCGCAATTGTGAGATTTCCTTCGCAAATGCGAAGTCCCCTTTAATTCCCAGTATTTGCAAATGCGGCGCATTATGTCGCAAATGCGAAACCCGCCCTTTTAGCCTGAGTTCGCAAATGCGAACTAGAACCTCGCATTTCCCAAGCCTGTTGCGGACCCAGGTTCGCATTTGCCACATCTGCAACCTGCATTTTTCTTACTTAGACGATTTTAAGCCCCATTTTTCATATTTCTCAAACCCAAACACCCATTGGCGATTTTTCAAAAACTCTTCCTTCTCCAATTCAATTGTAAGTTGATTTTCACTTAATTTCTTCAATCTTTAACATCATTTATCATATTTTCATCTTAAAATCAAGGTTTTTCATGGGTGAAAATGGGGATTTTGGGTAGAACCTAAGTTTTCTTAAAATTGGGGATTTGGACCTCAATTTGAGGTCGGATTTCAAAACAAATCATAGATATGAACTCGTGGGGGAATGGGTAACCAGGTTTTGGTTCGAACCTCAGGTTTTGACCACGTGGGCCTGGGGGCATTTTGGGAAATTTTGAGTAAAACTTTGGGAAATTAATTTTCATGCATTCAAATTGATTCAATTAGCATTTGTTGATGCATTCAAGTAATTTGTGACTAGATTAGAGAGGTTTTGTGGTGAATTCGAAGGGTAAAGCTACACTAGAGGCTTGAGTTGATTTTTGGAGCATTTGAGGTAAGTGTTTGGTCTAACTTTGGCTTGAGGGAATAGGATTAGAGTCTTATTTACTAATTGATATTTGTCGAGTACGGTGTATAGGCATGGTGACGAGCATCTATATACTGGTTTCGAGACTGACCGTAAGTCCTAAATTGCTAAATTATCAAATTCTTGTGAGCACGTGATTTTTGCCCCAAGCAAATTATTCCAAAATATATGCAAAAATGATTTTTGAATTTTTGTGGCAATTTGTTGATAATTGTTTGCTTAATAATAACTCATAAAACAGGTGGAAATACCAGGATTTTTTCTAATTTTTGGAAAACAAAACAAAGAAAATCAAATATCATCTATTTGTATTAATTAGAAAATACCAAAAAATAG
>MU700711.1:37001-63972 GCA_026770625.1 Nicotiana glauca | reverse complement strand
ACTTTAATTGGAAAAACTCGTTTCGCCCGTTCTTACCCCTCGGGGTGGGGGCGTGCCGAAAACAGGTGTGACAGCCCTTCTTATTGAAATGCGCACTGGTGACGGTTGCTTGTATCCCAAACCTTCATGTGGTTGCCTCGTTGTAGCTTCTAATGGGAGCTTCCCTAATTTTGATGGCTCATTGGGATTGTATCCAGCTTTTGCAAATAGCTTGTAAGCGTTAGGGTCAAAACCTTCATCTGTTCGCTTTGTAGGGAGTGCCACATTCTGCAAACGATTTTGGGCTACAAACCCTACAAGCGGCATTGAGGACGACTTTACTGGCTCAATTCGTTTTATCGGAAGACTTAACTCTTTTGGCATGTTGGGTTGGATATTATATGATTCACCCTCATCTTTCTTCCTTTTAGGGACATATTGGAGCGCGGGACTTACTTTCTTTCCATTGGACACAATACCCTCTTTATGAGATTTATTCACATTGGCAGGTACCTCCTTGTAACATCTTTGGCTTTACCAATAGTCACCTCAACTCTTTTAGTTATGGGTTCATCATTCTTGCTTTTCATACCATCATCAGCTTTCAGCTCCTTCACAATGCGGTTCTTCAAGTAGAACTTTGCATCGGCGAAGTGTGACTCAGCCTTAGTGAATGGCTCATCATCAANCTTCAATAGTGATTCCCAGCCTGATCGCGCCTATGGCTCTTTGCCCCCCTTGGTTGAATCCTTGGATAATCACACGACTTTCTGAGAGTTCGTTTATGGGAATACCAAGTTCTTTCACAGTGCGGATTGGCAAAATGTTCACTGAGGATCCTCCATCAACCAAAATCTGATTTACCCTTTCATCGCGCATATAGACAACCAGGTATAATGGGCGGTTATGGGGAGGGTCACCTAGCAAAAGATCATCATTTGTGAACGTGAACTTTTCCTCACAAGCATTAACTTCTTGAGGACTGGACTCGATAGGCTTTTCCGAAGATGGTGCCAACGCTTTGTCATCACTCTTTTCTTCCCCTTTGTCAGCGTGGCAACAAGAGGCATCAATGCCCTCATGGGAAATCTTCGTGCGGAACCAACTTGGTAAAAATTCCTCCAAGGTTACTGGATTTTGTGGCTTTTGAGGGTGGTGCATCTCCACTTTTGCTTTCTTCAAAGGCCTAACTGGATTCTTTTTTATTGGTCTTTTTACCATCATCTTCCTTGTTGGTTGTTCTACTGATTCTTTTCGTGGGCTCCTTTTGTGGCGCCTACGACGAGTCACCAACGTCCAACCTTCATCATCATCAGGTTGATCGTCTTCAACTTTGTTGTTCTCCAGTAATTCTTCATCTTTACTTTCTTTAATACCGCATAATTCATCCGGACTAAATGAGCCAAAGGTGATAGAGACTTGGTTTGCGCTTGCTTCCTCATCTTCCAGCACGATCTTCTTTTCACGAGCCAAGTCCATGACTTTGTCCTTGAAGACAAAGCACTTCTCCAGAGGGTGGCTTACAAGTCGGTGATATTTGCAGTAGTTTGGGTCATTTGTTTTCCCAGCTTCATTTGGTCGCTTCATCTCCGGAAGCTCAATGAGATTTAACTCGAGGAGTTCTTCGAAAATGGCTGGCACATCAGAATCCAGGAATGGGTACTCTTTCTCCTGCATCTCTTTTAGAGTCAACTTTCCACTTGGCTTGTCTTGAAAAGAAGTGGATTTCATACTCTGCTTCTTGCTCACCTTCGTCGTGAACTTCATAGGTGATGTATTGACATTCATAGCTTCTTTGCTTTCAGATTTGGGTACGAACTTGCCCCACTTCCTGACTTCTTGCTTTTCATTCGCTTTGCGAGGTTCATAGATGGGCAGCCTTTCATTTCCAGCGGAGGCCATGCTCAATTCCATGTCATGGGCACGAGTTGCAAGTTCTTCAAATGTTCTAGGCTTGATACCTTGCAAGATGTAGCGCAACCCCCAATGCATGCCTTGGATGCACATCTCTATGCCCGAAGCTTCACTAAGCCTGTCTTTGCAGTTGAGGCTTGCATTCCTCCAACGATTGATAAAGTCGATAACTTGTTCCCCCTTTCTTTGACGAGTACTTGTGAGCTCTATCATACTCACAGTGCGTCTTGTGCTATAAAAGCGATTGAGGAACTCTTGCTCTAGTTGATCCCAACTATCGATAGATCCAGCCTCGAGGTCCGTGTACCAATCAAAAGCATTTCCTTTTAATGAGCGGACAAACTGCTTGACGAGGTAGTCTCCATAAGTCCCAGCATTGTTGCATGTCTCAACAAAGTGCGCCACATGTTGCTTTGGGTTACCTTTACCATCAAACTGTTGAAACTTTGGAGGTTGATAGCCAGCGGGCATCTTCAACATATCGACCCTTGCAGTGTACGACTTTGCATATGTAAGGGAGGATTTGGCAGCAACTTCATATCTGTTCTTAATGGTTCCTTCAATGAACTCCTTCAATTGATCGATTGGAATCATCCCTTCAGATGAAACAGGGATAGCCTTAGTGGATGCTGCTTGTCTGGGGGGAGAGTCGCTCTCTAGAACCTCTGGGAGCTTGCCAGGTGCATGGGTGGATTCTTCTTCCATCAGAATTCCCACCCTGTCTGTTAGCTTGTCAATTCTGGCTTCTTGATTTTGCATGTATTTGGTCAAGCCAGCGATTGCCTCTGTCAAGTTTGCCAACTGCTCCTCCATAGATGAAGTGTTTGTCACCATGGCTTGCATGATTGTCGTGGATGACGGAGAGTAGCATGGATTTTCACACAGATTGATCCTTGATTGGCTCACGCTATGTGGTGTAAGTGGGGAGGATCCATCACTTGAAGCATCATCATCTTCCTTCATAGCAGAGTGCTTGGATCCGGAGAGGTCAAGCAGAGCAAGAGTTTTCTTGATCTTTTCAGCAACATCGCTTCCTCCTTCAGATGCGTTTGTGGAAGATCTTGCTCCTTTTGAGGATGAAGATCCGAAAACAGGGGTTGACGCGGACGGCACTTGGGGTGCTTGTTGTCCTAAAGAGCTTGATTTGCTCCTCGTAACTGGTCCGAAGCTACCGAATGTGACATCGAGGATGCTTTCCACATCAGCATAGAACCTGGAATTAGCAGCCTTGGAGGAAGTTGAACCGGAGTTGATTTTCTTTGAAGCCATTTCAATGTTCTTGGACTTTGGTGATTGAAAAGTTGAGATGAGAGGTAGAGATTGTCCCACTGGGCGTGCCAGAATTTGTAGACAATAAATTTAGTTGGAGAAAATAAAATTAAGACCGAAAATATCGCAACAATCATAGTATTTTATTTCGAATATTTGAGTGTACAATCTCTATGATTCCTCTGATTCTACTTTTCTAGTATAAATTCAAGGGCCTTTGAGCTTGATCTTGAATCTATGTTTGTTGCCACGAACGATGATCTTGTTCTTGAGCTTGAGCTTGAGCTTGATTGCTTGAACTTGATCTTGATTCGTTCTTCGTTCTTGAGCTTGAACTTGATTTCTTGAACTTGAACTTGATTGCTTGAAGCTTGAAACTTGAAACTTGTAGAGAAATTTGTGGCGTTTGATCCACGAGCTCTCCCTTGCTTCTTGTTATAACTTATGGTATTTTTTTCTGAGTTATGAAGACCCCTATTTATAGTTGTGGAAGGGAGGAGTTGTGATAAGAGCAAACTCTTCCCGACCAAACAAATTAAAGTATGACAATGTCGCATTTGATTGGCCGAAACATGTCACTTGCACACGTGGAGCGATTTCATTTGCCTTTTAGTGTGACTTGGCATGCCTTGTCATTTTGACACGTGGCATGACCCTGTTGGTTCTTTCGTTTGACTTGACGCGCCACGTCATTTGACACATGGCACCAAACTGGGCCTCTAGGAAGATGGCATATTGGGCTTAATGAAGTGGGCTCATTACTTTAGCCCAACTAAATGGGCTAGCCTAATAATATGGGTCTTATATAATTAATCTAATTATATTAGCCCAAAATATTTATTTGGACTAATATATTTAAAATATAATCTAAATTATTTATTGAATTTGAATCCAATAAATTTTACATGCCTACATATGTATTTTACAATTTTAACCATAATAATGATATATAACATTTCAAAAAATATTAAAAAATATTTTAGAAAATGAGTAGTTAATAATAAGGGTCACCACAGGAAAAAAGATTTTCTTCTTGAATCCCAAGAGTGAACAAGTAAATTTTTTTTTTTACTGGCCATGTAAAAGTAAACGAAGTATGAAAAGGCTAAAACAGCATATGGGATATTGCCTTCTTTTCTTGGGTAAACAGGGCTAGGTATAAGCTACAAATTGATTTAACTGCAAAAGTGACAAATTAAAGTGCAAATAATTTGAATTCATTTGCTTAGTGCAAGTAAATATTACCCTATCACATATGACAGTATGAGCGGGTTCAGACCGACTTTAATTAGAAAATTATTTGTTGTCGTTGAATATATATATTAAAAAATAATAATAATGCTTTACTCATTTCAACCCAGTTATTTAGTAATTAAGTGCAATGACATTTGCGGTGCTCTGGCTTATACTTTGAATTCATTTATATGAGTAAATTTTGTACTTTAGTAGGTACATAATCAATAATGTTGGTTGAGACATAATCAGTTTGTTAGAATATTAAACGGAAATAGCGGACAACAACTGTCTGAAATTCTGAATAATACTAAACCAACATAGAAGGATCATTGGACACGCAACTACTTGCCATGTCGGTGGCGCGAAGAATTTGAAATTTATTGATTCTAAATTTGCTATCGAATTTATAATTTGCTTAAGTAACTTGATTCGCAATTAATATTTTTAAAGGATTTGCTAATACAGATATGAGCTCTAATTAGTGGTCAAAAGAAATATGAGCTTTAATTAAGTAAAAAGTTATTGAATTCGTCCGAAATTGTAGCTCTGCAACGCCATGTGAATTAATGGTCAAGAGAAGAAAACAAAACAAATATACGCCGATATTGATTCTTCTGAATTTCGAATTAATACACCACAACGACACAGCTACCACTAGCAATAATCCATTAACAGCTAGCTAAGACCCCCCCCCCCCTCCAGTCAACATTACTTCGACGACTAGGACTAGCTGCAGCCTTAATTTCTTATCTACCATTTTGAAGTTTCAAATCCTGTTGACATTTAATGATTCATTACAGGCTTGTTACATCAATCTTTCTTCTGTTAATTTTTCTTCGCTACAGTTAGAATTGACAATTTTAATTTGTTTTCTAGCTAGTAAATTTTTGTTTGGTAATGCACAGTGAAACAAGATTAATGACGGTATTACTGCAAAATAGATACTAGTTGATATAACTTCCCGCCCCTGGTTGACGTTTTGAGTCATCGCTATTCAATTATTGAAAAGAATTTTCCTGTGCTTAACAAATAAAAAAGAACCAGACAAACACACCGTGCTGAGAATACAATTAATTAAAGTAAAAAAATGTGAACTTTCTAATCATTTAAGAAATGAGATAGTGACACAGTTCAACCCAAACTGATAAAAAATGACTGCTCAGATGCGAGCTTATTTATTGGTCAGTGGGAACTAATCAGGGCTTAGCTTGTTATTTCTGGAAATAAATTTACAATGGACCTGTGAATTGTCCTATTTTCTTGTGGGGTTAAATCTAAATTGTAGATATGTTGGATTTTTATGATATTTTGGGGAAAATTGAGAGGGCACTAACAGAGTGGATAACGAACATAGCTTATGTATATCGTTTTTGTAAACTAGCATGTCCACAGAGTAGGCATATTCGCACCTTTATTAATTTATCACACATGGGGCATACTTTGCTGGCTGGCTTTTGAAGCTAATAAAGTTAAACTAGTGGCTGCTTCATTGTTTTATCATTCAAAAGCAGCATTTGTCAATACAGTAGAGGGATCATTCAATATTGCGTTAGTAGTATTTAGTAAGCTACAATACTTTTGTCTTTTAAAGGTGAGCGGCCAAACGCACACGTAAGTATATGCGGTCATTAAGTAATAAAGTAATTAAAAGTCGGATGTCGATCCCACGAGAACTTGTGATTAACTCTTAACTAAATTAGACTATTCTAATTATCTAAACAAGAATTAAACTTAGAAGTATTTAATTATAAACTAATTAAAATAAATAAAAACAAATAATGAACTTTGAACAGAGGAAGAGCAGGTTTTTATGTTATCAATGTAATGAAAACGATCTAGGGTTATGGGCTATCTAGCATTCCTATTGTATTCTTCAATTGAATTGACTAACTAATTTATCTAGTTTTTTGGTTGACAGAGTTAATATTGCTCATAAGAATCTGTCGAGTTCTTACTCGCCTATTTAAGCTAACCTAACTCCTATATGTCTGTGAAATTAGAACTAACAAGAATGCATTTATAATTCCTGTAAATCAACAAGCAAGACAATTAGGTATATGTCTATCCTAACCGCGAATCCGTACCCCGATGCCCAGGTTCAAGAACTTGCTCTACTCAATCCTATATGCAATCTAGAATTTCACTTTCGAGTTCAATTCAAGATTCATAGATAGTATTTAATTAGCAATCAAGCAATCAAATAATTAAGTGCACGATAAAATAAATAAACCAATATGATAAACTAAGAAATCAAAACCAATATCCGAAGAACAATAGTCATGAAAGAACCATAACTCTAGAACGTGAAGTTTAGCTCCACATAGACATGGTAGCAAAACAACAAATCATACAAAAAAATATAAAAATTACTAAGTTTGGTGGAAGAAAAGATGAAACCCGGCCTCCATGACGGCTCTGTGCTTGTGTTTTCCTCTCAAAAACGTTCTCCTCCCTCAAAATACCGTTTTTCCATGTATATATATACCAAGTAGGGTTGGGCCCAAATAATTATACCTTCTCCAATGTGAAAAAGGACACTCTTTCCGGGTTTGACAAGTGCGGTCGCGCTCGTGGCCAGTATTCTGCCTGACGAGCGCGGCCTCAGCGCGGTCGCGCTGTTGACGCGTACTTTTTACCCTGGTATATTTGGAATTTGGAAAAACGTAAAACATGAAAGTTGTAGACCTTTGAGTTACTTTCCAACAATATATTGTGGATTCCAAATGGAGTTCTGACCAAAAGGTTATGTATATTTTACTAGACAGTGCACAATATGCCTACTGGAGTCTTCGTTTGTTCTAACTATCATCTGTTGACCACCAAACACGATCTCGACTTATTTCCTTGAGCTTTTACTCAGACTTCAAAACTCAAAATCACTTGAATTCATTCCATAACATTTATATATCTCGGAATCACTCATACAAGGCATAAAACACAGAGTTAGTGCAAGACACTAGCGATTAAAGCTCAAACTCAATTAAGCATAAATATAATATAATTCAACGTTAAAACATCAAAATGTAAAGCAAGTAATGCACTAAAAATATGGAATTATAGCAAACATCATGATACAAGAGGGGTTGCTCAGATGGTAAGCAACCCCCACTTCCAACCGAGAGGTTGTGAGTTCGAGTCTCTCCAAGAGCAAGGTGGGAAGTTCTTGGAGGGAAGAATGCTTGGGGTCTATTTGAAAATGTTGGTTGTATCATGATACTCTTTCAGTTAATTTCATAGCACATTGGATCCTTTTACTGTAGGGTATTCTAATTTATCTTGTAAAAAGACGTAAAAAATCTAAAATTGGTCTCTCTTCTCTCAAGCACATTGGATCCTTTTACAACAGCTAAAGCATCAGTCTGTCTTTGTTGTTGGCATTGCATTTTTGGAGTCTTGATTGGCGGCTTTTCACCCTCAAGGCATCACTACTTGAGTTGCGCGGAAAGTTCAAAATTTTCATTTAAGCGGCGAAGTTAGATGGTGAGTTCATGAGTTTTGAATTCTAGAAAAAAAAAAAAAAAAACTCACTATATATTAAATGTTATTTAATGAAATAATATAGGGTCTTAACCAAAGATACTATATTTTAACTAACCCCTAAGCAGAATTGTGACTCCAGTCCTGGTTTTCAATTCACAAAGACAAGAGGTAGCAGCTGCCTACTACATGTTACTCTTCCTGTTTCATTTTTATATATCGTGGTATTCGGTTAAATACAAAGTTTAAGAAAGATTTTTTTTAAATATATTTGTTGGCTTAATACATTCTATGACATTTGTGTTATAACTATAAAAAAAATATGTAATTAAATGTTAATAAGACTTTTAAAACTATCAATCATAAAAAAAATTACATTTAATTTTTCGAGATAAATTAATTAAAAAAAGAAATTAACGCCAGTATTCCACGATTCTTGTTCTAGGGCACTAATTAGCTGCTCCAAATTAGTAAAAGTTTAACAAAGCACTTGGGCAAAATAGCAAGCCAGTGAGTGAAGATTGGCCAACAAATGTCATGCTAAGGAAACTAATACGCAGAAAATAGATTAAGGGGTCGTTTGGTAGGGTGTAAAAGAATAATGCTGAATAGGGTGTATTAATAATGCTGACATATTTCTTATTTATTGTTTGGTTTGATGTATTAAAGTATTGCACAGTTTCTAAAAGAATTGTTTGTTTACAAAAATACCCTCAAAACTAGTCCGCACTCTAACTTTTTAAAAGAAACATATGTTGAAAAATGTTTTTATATGAAAATGTTGAAAAAAATATTTTATTTGCCTACCTATATTGTAAAATAAATTAAATATTTATTTATAAAAAAGAAAATATGCTAAAAAATTATTTATTAAGGATATAATTTTGTTTCTCACTATTTGGATTATTTTGAACTTGTATTAATATACTAACTAGCATATTTTAATCAAGCATAAATTTTGAAGGATAATTTTATTTTTAACTAAGCTAATGCATACATTAAAACTCATTGTATTGCTAATGTTATTGTTTTCTATGCATTAGTTATACATATGATAATACCAAATAGGATGTATAACTAATTCTTGCATAATTAATGCATGTATTTAAAATATCTACCAAATAATATATTATTAATACACATGCATTAGCTTATCTAATACATCCGACCAAACGATTTTACAATGTTCAATATTATCCTATAACCCAAGGCTAAAGCCCTTTTGCTTCGCCAACTTGTTATTCTTGTATCACAACATATAATTTTTAACTAATCTTGTCATTATGCCAACATCACTGATTGAGTTATAATAACTGATTAAAGTTGATAAAGGCACGAGGTCAAATGGGGCACACATCGAGAAAAAGAAAACGAAAGAAAACAAAGAAAAGAAAAGTATAGATACCAATCCCACCATTCATGTGGCATCTATTATTACATGCAAATTAAATTTGTAGAACAAATTTTAATAGAATGTTGAAAAATAGGACCAATGTCACTGATATAAAACCCCACCAATCCAACACTTCTCTTCGCAACTCCACCTTTTATTTCTTCATCCAAAATGACACGTGTCCGAGATTTCTTCGCCGGAATATTGGATTCCGGCAAGAACGTTAATTTTTCCAAAGGAAAAAAGAAACTATTCTTGGCTGTCGTTGCCTCAGTCCTACTCGTTGCTGCAGTTATCGGAGTAGTTGCCGGAGTAAAATCCCGTTCGAATAACTCCGACGACCATGCAGACATACAGGCCATTACCTCTGCAGCTCATGCCATTGTAAAATCTGCGTGTGAAAACACTCTACACCCCGAACTCTGTTACTCTACAATTGCAAGTGTTACAGATTTCTCCAAAAAAGTAACTAGCCAAAAAGACGTGATTGAATTGTCCTTGAATATCACTTGCAGAGCTGTCGAACACAACTTTTTTACGGTCGAGAAACTCATCAAAACAAGAAAAGGTATATTATTAAAATGCATAACCATCTCATTTGTCAAAAACTTAAATTATCTATCTGCCCCATATAGGGTAAGGTCAGATCCAGATTCTAGTGGGTTGTTGTTATGTCTTTAACTTGACCTACACGACATGTAGGTTTGATTTCATATTGTCTGCTTCAATACCATGTTGAACTGTGTGACTGATAATTTTAGTAATTATTTAATTAAACAGGTTTAACGCTACGAGAAAAGGTTGCGTTACACGATTGCCTTGAGACAATAGACGAGACTCTCGACGAACTCCACACGGCCATAAACGACCTCGAGCTATATCCCAACAAAAAGTCTCTGATAGCCCACGCAGATGACCTTAAAACTCTAATAAGTTCAGCAATTACTAACCAAGAGACTTGCCTTGACGGTTTCTCTCACGATGACGCCGATAAAAAGGTTCGCAAAGCATTGCTGAAAGGTCAAAAGCATGTAGAAAAAATGTGCAGTAATGCTTTAGCTATGATTTGTAACATGACCGATACAGACATTGCTAATGAGATGAAGTTGAAGGGTACCACTACTAACAGGTAATTGAAATTTGTATGGTCCGATTATCTTAAAGTTTAAATTGTTAAAAAGTGTATTAATATACTTAATTGTGTCTACGACAGGAAGTTGAGAGAGGACAACAGTGAGTGGCCGGAGTGGTTGTCCGCTGGGGACAGAAGATTGCTGCAGTCTTCGACGGTGAGGCCGGACGTGGTTGTGGCGGCGGACGGAAGCGGAAATTTCAAGACAGTGTCAGAGGCGGTAGCAAGAGCACCAGAGAAGAGCAGCAAGAGGTATGTAATAAGGATAAAGGCTGGTGTTTACAGAGAGAATGTAGATGTGCCGAAGAAGAAGACGAATATTATGTTTATGGGAGATGGAAGAAGCAATACTATTATTACAGGAAGTAGGAATGTGAAAGATGGTAGCACTACTTTCAACTCCGCCACTGTTGGTAAGTTTTTCAATATTTGTATCCAGCTAGGTTTAAAAAATTGCGACTTTTTTCTTCTGCTTAATTCCTTAGTTAACTACTAATACCAGGTAGAGTTAATTTAGGTCTGCAGCTGAGCGTCGCTAATTGGACTTATTGCTATTTTAACTAATCTTACTATTAGTAATTAGCATTGAGGAAATGGCGTGAATGTCCTTAAACTAGTGGTTTAATGTTATTGCTGAATGTTCTATCAAGTTTCATATCTTCGGTGAAACAATGTCATGTCTTGCCTAATTATTATGAAAAATTAATATAAATCATTCTTTAAACCCATTTCAAAGTAGAAATCATTGTTTCTGAGCTGGAGTCCTGGTGTGCTAATAATTCCACACACGAACAAAATAATACTACGTATAATGTTGCAAAGGAATTGAAGCAGGGATGTGGCCATGTGGGAAGGTAATATTTAGGAACATTATCTTTTCTTTTGGGAGCAATTTAGGAACATTATCTTTTCTTTTGGGAGCAATTTAGGAACATTATCAGTCCCTACTTCATCCTAAAGTATAAAATTATTAATATGCTACATCACATTTTTTTAATTAAGAAAATTAAGCTGATTTATTCTCGCTTGAAAATAAGAAAAAGTTCACTAATTTATCATCCGGGCTCGTTCCTTATGAGGGAAAAGGAATAATTTATCACAAATTAAATTTAAAAAGAGTTTATCCCATGTTTGATTGGAAGAAAGTTATAGTATAATTAATTCCGAAATTAGTTATTCTAGGATTATAATATTTTTTTTATTTCTATGAAAATGTGAAATAACAAATCCCGAAATAATTAATTTTGGGATAAATTTTTTCCAACCAAAATATCGTTCAAAAAGAATTAAAGTTCAGTACTTTTATCTGTTTGGTAGGTATTGAACAGAATTTAGCGATCTAGCCTTTATTTTTTACTCTATCTGGAAATCGCGAATCTCACGTCTGAAAAGGAGTAAAGTAAATTGGAGGAACAGCACGATTTAGATTTGTCATCCACTTTGGCTAAATATATCTATTCACAAGATTCTAGTGATAATATTTAGCAAAGATTACCGTTCAGTCGCTGCTGCTTTCCAGCTGGGAACTGGCGTCTTTTACTCTTTAATACTTCATAATTTTTTACTTTTCTGCATCAATGAGGTCACCTCTTTCTCCCAACTTAGAAAAGTATCATCAATGATAGACTCTTACAATTGGAAATATTTGAACCTTATACTAAACTTTCATCAAAGCTTTCACAACTTTTTAGATTACAAATTTAGAAAAAAATTTCTCTTAAATTTCGTGCCGAATCAAACTAAATTGAATTAGAGAATACTTATATTTACTACTCCCTTTGTTCTAGTTTATGTGTACCTATTTCCTTTTTGGTTCGTTCCAAAAAGAATAAACTCTAACAATTTATTTTAAAGTCACAACTCTACCCTTAATGAGAAGCTTTTATAACCACAGAAATACTCTGGGCCCCATCTAAACTTGTTTATGATCACAAATTCCTAAAGTCTTTATTTTTTTTTTAACTTCGTGTCCAGTCAAATGGATTCAGATAACGTGAAACGGAGGGAGTAGCTTTTATCGAAAACTATGATACTAGAAGGAAATTGATATTTTATTACTTATAATTTTCTAATGGTAGCAAAGGTCATTTTTTTCGTTATAGCAGCCTGTAGTAATTGATTCCTTTGATTACGCTCCCCATAACAATAATCCACTGGTACATAATTAGCTGGCAATAACAGTGACGCTCTCACCTATTTGTATTTTAGTCGCTAGATATTTATTCGATTTCAAAAGGGAAAGTACTGACAGTTAAAAATTCAAAATCTAACATAGCATACACATTTATTACTCGTTATATGCATGTAGTTGGATGGAATTATTGACGAGTTATCTCATATTTATGTGCAGCTGCGGTAGGTGAAAAATTCTTGGCCCGAGATATAACATTCCAAAACACAGCAGGGGCTGCAAAACACCAAGCCGTAGCCCTTCGCGTGGGCTCTGATTTGTCCGCTTTCTATAGATGTGACGTTTTAGCCTATCAGGACTCTCTCTACGTTCACTCCAATCGTCAATACTTTGTTCAGTGTTTAATTGCTGGCACTGTTGATTTTATTTTCGGCAATGCTGCTGCTGTTTTACAAGACTGTGATATTCATGCCCGACGTCCTGGTTCGGGTCAGAAGAACATGGTCACAGCCCAAGGAAGAACTGACCCGAACCAGAACACTGGTATTGTGATTCAAAAATGTAGAATTGGTGCGACTTCTGATTTAAGACCAGTTCAAAAGAGCTTCCCCACGTATCTAGGAAGGCCGTGGAAAGAATATTCTAGAACTGTGATTATGCAATCGTCAATTACTGATGTGATTAATTCTGCTGGATGGCATGAATGGAATGGCAATTTTGCGCTTAACACATTGTTCTATGGCGAGTATCAAAATACTGGGGCTGGAGCTGGAACATCAGGAAGAGTTAAATGGAGAGGATTTAAGGTCATTACAAGTGCAACTGAGGCTCAAGCTTATACTCCTGGCAGATTCATTGCTGGAGGTAGTTGGTTGAGCTCCACTGGCTTCCCTTTTTCTCTTGGTCTTTGAAATCCTGTATTTTGAGTAGTATTTTTTTTTTCCAAGTTTTTGTGAAGTTTTTTATGAGAAATGTTTATTTTGAGCCGAGGACACTGGAGTATGAATGGTGTTTGGCTGGTGAAGAAATAACAAGATTCATCAACGAATAGGGGTTGGAAATTTGCTTTATGAACAGAAATTCGTGCCGAGGAATTTTAGTGATATAGATCTAAATATTTCCTAATGTGTGTAATTATCCTATCTTAAAAGTGAAAAGCCAAAAAAATGTGGAAATAAAAGAATAGAATTTCAAAGTTCCATATACTTATCTTTGTCCTAACGTCTTACCCTTTAATTACTGTTTGCTTTTTCATTATTCTTCCCTTAAATCTCAAGTAATAAACTAATTATTTTTTTGACAAATTAATATGTATTCATCTAAACTCTTGAGCACCGCAGTTTGTTCGCGATTTAGGTGTATTGCTAATTGTTCTATCTGCAACATTACTCAATGATTGAAGTTCAACTAACCACCCTCTTTCCAGCCTCCAAAGTTATTTATACCAGTCTGCCAAGTTTTTCAAAATACAAAATTAGTTCGCAAAACTAATTTTATTCGCTAGCTAAACAATTTATATTATATATATATATAATACACACATATATAAATATATATATATTTATCAGCTCATTATTTTTTGGGAGCGTATAAAAATAGAGATTTCTCTACATTGTGGGCTTATGCCTAGGTGTTTAGCACGGTATAGCCAGTTTTTGGAGTGGTCATTCAAAAATAGCCAGCGTTTACCAAGTCAATGAAAAATAACCATTATTTTGCTGCAACGGAGATCGGTCCAGCATAATATACTGGAGTTCGGTGCACCTGTTTATGAACTTTCAGCATATTATGCTGGACCGGTATACTTTGCTGGCTCCAGTATAATATACTGGAGACTCGAGCACAGTGTTCCAAATTCCAGTATATTATGCTGGACCGGTATATTATACTGGAACTCCAGTATATTATGTTGGAATATTTTTTCGGATTTCGAACAATGTTTTCGTTCAGATTTATCTTTACATGAAAAATAGCTAAATTTCGGTTACTTTTGAAACTGGACTATTTTTGAACGACCACTTGTAAATCTGGTTATTTTTTGTTGGAAAAAATTGGATGATTATGGAGAATAACAAGGTTTAGCTTGAGGCGTGTCAAGGACACTGTCCTTAAGGATATTTCGCCCACACGAAGATGAATAATATTACGCGTATCCCCCAGGATTCAACAAGCTCTTCTAGTATAACTAGGAGTAGAAACAACAAAGTTTAACGAAAAGAAAACCCAACACAAAGAAAAGGGAAGAACTTTTTTAGCTTTGTTATGTCCACTCTCTCTCCATTATGAAGACGAAGAAGTATATATATATATATACTAAACATAACTAGACTCTCTGTTCTATATTAGTGGCTATTCAATGCCATCAGAAAAATTTAACCATAAAGCCAATACGTTAAGACTTGAAGCCATTAAGATCAGTCATTTAATTTCCAATACTAACGTTATTGACTTTTCAATAACGTACAAATCTATAACGTTAAAGCCATAAATACCAAAATGATAAAATCATAGTAATTAACTTCAACCATCAATTTTATTATTTTCAAATTGTAATTAAAAAATATTTCTTCAGTTATATTTATATTAAGATATTAATATTATATTAATATAATGAACCTAAACATGATTATAAATATTCTTTTTGAGATATTAAAATATTTTTTTCCCTTAACTATCCCCCACATAGCTTAAAAAGAATATTAAAAAAAATAAAATAAATAAAGAGTTTGCTGGGTTTTTTAGCATAATACGTCGAATCTGGCGTCTCTTGGACTATGAACCTGACATAGATAAAATAAGATTAAACTTACATAACAATTGGTGAAGTTTAAAACTTCTATGAACCAAAAATTCTTTTGTAAGTTTAGTGTCTTATCTATCACATTATACCCGCACACACTTTGTTGTTTGTCGCGATTTTGCGCTAATAAGCCACGCGCACGCCTGGTTTTCATGAGTGCTCTAGAAATTTCGCCACAAATTTCACAGGAGCAGCCCCACTCCACACTCATATAGGTCCATCCATCAAGTGTATTCTGCAGTGTAATACACCACTTACAAAAGGCTATGGATTATTAGATTAATAGTTTAATAACTCAGCCTCCCATTCCTTGCAGTCTAGTACTATATATACACACACCGTAGAAAGGGATATAATTTAATAGTACACATTTGATCAACTAATGACTTGTTATTACCCATATGAACCTGCTTCATGGGATCTCCAATCACATAGGTTGGGTTACCATCATAGTTGATATAACTCAAGTTGGCAAAAGTCTCATTCCCCTCGATGTTTCAAATATTAATTTTTTCCCCAAAGGTTTAGTCAGAGGATCAACCAAATTCACTTCTGACTTCACATAATCTATGAAAATAATTTCATCTCTCAGCAGTTGCTTTATCACATTATGTCTCAATCGGATATGTCTACTCTTCCCATTAAAGGATTTATTTTTGGCAATGGCTATTGCAGCTTGGCAATTACAACGCATCGACACCGAAGGTGTCGGTTTTATTCCTAGTGGAATACTTGCCAAAAGGTTCTTTAACCACTCAGCCTCATTGCCAGCTAATTTCAATGTAACAAACTCAGATTCCATGGTAGATCTAGCTATTATAGTTTGTTTAGCTGATTTTCATGCCACAGCACCCCCACTGAGGGTGAACACATAACCACTAGTGGATTTTATCTCATCTGAATCAGAGATCCAGTTAGCATCACTGTATCCTTCTAGTACAGTGGGAAATCCACTATGTTTAATACCATAGTTCATGGTACCTCTCAAATATTTCATTACTCTTACTAATGCATTCCAATAATCATGACTTGGGTTTTGAGTATATCTACTCAATCTACACACAACATATGCAATATCAGGTCTAGTAAAATTCATCAAATGCACTAGACTATCAATAACTTGAGCATATTTATTTTGACCTATAGTATCTCCCTTATTCTTTTTTAACTGACTACTAGCATCATAAGGAGTTCTTACAGGTACCACATCAAAATTATCAAATTTTTTAAGAATTCTTTCAATATAATGTTCTTGAGTCAACATCAAACTATTGCCATCTCTTATAATTTTTATGCCTAAAATAACATTAGCTTCTCCCATGTCTTTCATCTCAAAATTAGAAGACAAGAAAATTTTGGTTTTATGTACCAAATCAAGGCTAGAACTATAAATAAGCATGTCATCCACATAAAGGCAAATAATAACACATGTACCATCTACACATTTTGTATAAACACACTTATCTACTTCAATCGATGAAAAACCATCATTAATCAATACTTGATTAAATTTTTCATGCCACTGTTTAGGCGCTTGCTTTAGACCATATAAAGATTTTAGCAATTTACATACTTTATTTTCTTGGCCAGACACTATACAACCCTCAGGTTGCTCCATGTAAATTTTCTCTTTCAAATCACCATTTAAAAAAGCAGTTTTAACATTCATTTAGTGAATATAAAGTTTATAAATAGCAGCCAAGGCAAATAAAATACGAATCGAGGAAATTCTAGTTACAGGAGCATAAGTGTTAAAATAATCAATATTTTGCTTTTGGGTAAAATCTTTTTCAACAAGTCTAGCTTTGTATTTATCAATGAAACCATCCGGATTAAGTTTCTTCTTAAAAATCCATTTACAACCAATGGGTTTAGCTCCCGGAGGTAAATCAACTAAAATCCAAGTTTTATTTTGTAAAATTGAATTTAATTCTACATCAATAGCTTCTTTCCAAAATGATGCATCAGAAGAAGAAATAGCTTCAGAATATGTTAAAGGATCATTATCCACAAGATAAGTATAAAAATCATTACCAAAAGATTTTTCTTTCCTTGATCTTTTGCTTCTTCTTAAATCCTCACTTTCAAAATCATTTTGAATAATTGGAACATGTGAAATATTATCACTTGGAATAATAGGAGCATCAGAAATATTCTCAAATTTTAAAGAAAAAATATTTTCAAAAAATTCAGCATTTTGTGTTTCAACAATAGTATTGTTTTCAAGTACATCACTTTTGACTACTAAAAATCTATATGCTGCATTGCTTTCACCATACCCAATAAACATACAATAAGATGTTTTAGATTCTATTTTTCTTTTCTTAGGATCAGACAACATAACTTTAGCAAGGTACCCCCACAATTTCAAATATTTCAAATTAGATGGATACCCTTTCCACAACTCATAAGGAGTTTTACCCGTTTTCTTATAAGGAATTCTATTTTGTAAATGACAAGCAGATAAAATGGCTTCACCCCAAAGATTATCCGGAGCACCAGAACTAACAAGCATACTATTCATCATTTCCTTTAAGGTCCTATTTTTCCTTTCCGCTACACTATTTGATTCTGGAGAATATGGCTGAGTTATCTCGTGAATTATGCCTTCTTTCTCACAATAATCATTCAACAAAATAAATTCACCACCTCTATCGGATCCAACTCTTTTGATTTTCTTATCCAATTGATTTTCTACTTCAGATTTATAAATTAAAAACTTATCAAAAGCTTCATCTTTATTTCTCAACAAATAAACTTTTGTATATCTAGTGAAATCGTCTATAAAAATCACATAATATTTTTTCCCTCCTCTAGTCATAGTTTGTTTCAAGTCTCCTAAATCGGTATGAATTAAACTTAATAATTTAGATTCTCTGAATACTGAAGCACATGATTTCTTAGTTTATTTAGCTTCTGCACAAACTTCACACTTATCAATATTCGAAAAATTAATATTTGAAATAAGACCTTCAGAATGCATTTTCTTAATATAAGATAAACTAACATGTCCTAATCTAGCATGCCATAAATTAAAAGAATCAATCAAGTAAGCAGAAGTAGTAGCATTTTCATTGATAACATTGAGTACAAACAAGCCATGATTATAATAATGCCAACAAAATTATTATTCTTGGTTAACACGACCTAATCAGATTTAAAAGCAACCTTCACCCCCACTTTTCCTAATAATTCCACAGAGACCAAATTGGCTCGGATATTAGAAATATGCAACACGTCATTCAATGCCAAAGTTTTGCCATATGTGAATTTGAGAAGAACTTTGCCTTTTCCAAGAACTTGAGTAGTTCTTGAATCACCAAGATAAACAACTTCTTCTCCCTCCTCAACTTGGGTGTAAGACACAAAGTCTTTTTTGTTAGCACATATGTGCCTAGTGGCACCAGAATCTAAAACCCAATCTTTCACATTGGCCACAAGGTTCACTTGGGAAACAACTGCAATAATTATATCATCCATTTTGGCATCAGTCAAATTTACTTAATTTAGCCTTAGTGGGATTGTCATTCCCAACTCTTTTTCGGCGTTGAGCAACATAGTGGCTAGGTTGACTGTTGGTTTTAGGCTTATAACCATTTCTTTTATCATACCTGTTATTTGATTTTCTCTTACGGTTGTTCTCTTCCGCAAGGCTGCTTCTAGTAGCAATTTCTTTACTTTGTCAACAACAACGTGCTTGCGGTTAAAATTATCTCCACCAAAAATAGCAATAGAAATAATTGGTGCAGCAGGAGTAGTAGCATCAACAACAACATTACCAGCGTTATTCTCCATAATGACAACGTAAAATATCCTTAAGATTGTTGGAAAAAATTTGATGATTATGGAGAATAACAAGGTTTAGCTTGAGGCGTGTCAAGGACACTGTCCTTAAGGATATTTCGCCCACACGGAGATGAATAATATTAGGCGTATCCCTAGGATTCAACAAGCTCTTCTAGTATAACTAGGAGCAGAAATAACAAAGTTTAACGAAAAGAAAACCCAACTCAAAGAAAAGGGAAGAAGTTTTTTAGCTTTGTTATGTTTACTCTCTCCATTATGAAGACGAAGAAGTATATAGTATATATATACTAAACATAACTAGACTCTCTGTTCTATATTAGTGGCTATTCAATGAAAATAAACCATCAGAAAAATTCAACCATAAAGATAATACGTTAAGACCTGAAGCCATTAAGATCAGTCATTTAATTTCCAATATTATTGACTTTTCAATAACGTACAAATCTATAACGTTAAAGCCATAAATGCCAAAATGATAAAATCATAGTAATTAACTTCAACCATCAGTTTTATTGTTTTCAAATTGTAATTAAAAATTATTTCATCAGTTACATTTGTATTAAGACTCATTAATATTATATTAATATAATGAACCTAGACATGATTGTAAATATTTTTTTTGAGATATTAAAATATATTTTTTCCTTAACATTTTTGAATTTCCCGTGTTTCTCTTTTACCTTTCTTATGAGTGGCACCATGCTCAATTGCATACCCATTAAATGGGTTGAAGTAATCAAAAGCCCATATGTGAAACACAATTAACATGGTCAATCTCTTGTTTGGTCAGTGTTCTTCATTCTGGTTAAGAAGAATTAACCCAAATATCTGTCCATTCAATCACTTAAATTATAAATAGCCAATAAAGATATAATTTATGTATAATTTGAATATTATATAAATGTTTAGTTGTGTATAATCAAAGTATATATGGCAAGAAAAAGTAAAGAATGAATATAGCTTGCTATTTGTGTAAAGATCCCTTTGGCTAACTATTAGTTTCATATTGGGCCATTTATGCGACGTGCTTAGACGGGCCCAAAAAACAACGGATTTTTCATATCTATACAACATTAGAAACTTTATTATCAAAAATACCCATGTTTACATAATTACCCGACCTACCCATGTTTAATCTATAAAATATATACATTCCACCTTAAAAGATTCTCAATCCATTAGTAATGTCTTCAATCAAGGATTTAGTAAAACTCCTTTCCCTTTTTTTTTTTTTTCTCTTCTTCTCTTTCTTCTCTCCAGAATATTAAAACATAACTTAGTACTACTAACTTTTAAGTGAGGGGCATGTCGGATCGATAAGCTAGCTCAATAAATTTTATTAATAGATGGGAAAAACAAGTGCAGGGCAACGTATAAGTTAGTAACCTTTTACGTTTACATTGTCTCCTATTGAATTTCTGGTCGTGAATTTTTATGAGTTTCGATGGGAATATCCCTTTCGAAAATAGAAAAAGAAAAAAAAAGCTGAAATTCAAAAGAAAAACATGTTGAGTATAAAAGGTTCCATATTGCCACTAAAATACTGCTTTGTGATTAGCATACGAGAGGTTATATATAACTTATTCCTCTCTAAGTTTCAATATATATAGTTTTAGTTTTTTAAATTAATTTTCTTGTTGTACCCCTGATGATAAGTTTATAGCCACAAATATATTAACCCTACAAGTTTCAATATAATATATGTATATGACTAGAAAAAGTAAACAATGAATATGACCGATTATTTTTGTAAGGATCCCTTTGGTTAACTATTAGTTTCATATTGAGCCATTTATGTGATGTGCCCAGACGGGCCCAAAAAAAATTTACGTAATGCCCGTTTGAAAAATATTACAATTCTTACCGAAATTTAAAAATAGCCAGATTTATAAATGGTAATTCAAAAATAACCACAATTTTAAAACTAATCGAAATTTAGTCACTTTTTATGTAAAGATAAATCTGAACGAAAACACTTTTCAAAATCAGGAAAAATACTCTAGTATAATAGACTGGAATTCCAGTATATTTATAATGGAATTCCAGTATAATATACTGGTCCAACATAATATACTGGAGATTGGATCACCGGTGCTCTAGTCTCCAGTATATTATACTAGAACTTTCCGCGTGTTGGAGTTCCAGCATAATATACTGGAAGTTCATATGCAGGTGCATCGATCTCAGTATATTATGTTGGAATTTTTTGTGTTGCAGCAAAATAATGGCTATTTTTCAATGACTTTGCAAACGCTGGCTATTTCTGAATGACCAGTCTGAAAACTGGCTAGCCCGTACTATTTTTACTATTTAGGGCGAAATATCTACAAAATGCTAAAAATGTACTTTTTTTATTACCTTAGGGTCATAAACATTTTATTATACAATGCAAAAACTATTAGTGTATACTAATAAGGTATAATAAAATAGTTGTGGCAGGTAAATATTTTAGGCCGCCTAAATAATTAAGCAAGATAAACTTCTTTAATAATTACGTAGAAGTCTAGGACTTCTTTAATAATTAGAAGTCTTTGTACTCATGGGCGGAGCTAACCTTCCGGCTAGAGTAGTAATTTTAGTTTAAACCTTATATTTGCCTTAAGAAATTTACTGAATATATATAAATTATTAGTCAAGAATATAGCTTAAAAATTAGAATTCCGAACTCTAAATCCTACCTCCACCTCCGTATGACTATATACTAAATTTTTATTCCACCATGCTAATTACCTTATAGCCTGTTTGGCCAAGCGGGAGAAATCAACTTATTTTGAGAAGTGCTTTTGAAAAAAATACTCTTTGATAGAAGCAGTTTATATTTAGCTAATCAATCTACAAATCACTTTTGAGCAATAATTTGTGTTTGGCCAAGCTTTTCAAAAAGTGCTTTTTAATATCAAATTACGAATAAGGACATGAATAGATTTATTTAATAGTTAATACTATAAGTAAGCAAACAATATCAAAAGTTTGTTATAACAAGCAATAATTAAATCTTTTTATTTTATTTAAATAAAATTAAAAATTACTTAATTCTTTTAATATAAGTTAAATATATTAAAAATCATTCAACAAATATAAACACACTCACTCCTAAAATCACTATATATTAGAAAGTTATCCTAAAAATTAGAAGAAATTGTGAGCACGTGATTTTGCCCCATACGAATTACTCCCAGAAAATCAAAACAAAAATTATCTGTTTTATCGTGTGCATTTTTGTGAATTTTTGTGGTATTTTCTGTCATTATTGGCATGTGTCCGTGCATGTTAATATGTTTAAATTAATAGAAAAAAATATAAAAATATATTGCATTTACATTTAGGATTTAATTATATATTTTTGGGATTAATTAAGTAAGTTGTTGTTTTACAAAAAAATAAAAAATCCACAAAAATAATGTATTTTGCATTTTTAGTGTTTAATGTTGAATTTTGTGTTTTCTTTGGTAGTTAATTATGTTTGTGATATTTACTACTTTGAGTATAGGATAATATGGTCTAGAACATGGTCAAGAAAAGGAAAAGAATTAAAGGAAATCGGAATTGGGCCAAAATTCCCCAAGCCCAAACCAAAACACAAAAAAATTACCCATTTTCCAACCCGGTCCGCCCCTACTAAACCAAACGACGTCGTTTGGACATATTTTGATCTGAGCCGTTGAATTAACTTGATCGAACGGTCTTTGAGATTTACCCTTACCCGTTTGCAGCCCCGACCCGCTTCATCCAAGACCGACCCAGTCTCTCATTTATAGAAACGACGTCGTTTCCATTAAACAATGGATCCAGGCCGTTGAGCTTAATTGATCTAACGGTCTGGATTGAATCTCTCAACCCATATAAAACTAACCAAACAAACCCTACTGCCCTCAGCCCCCCCCTCTATCGTCTCTAACCCTCAGAGACCAAAAATCCCTCCGCCTTACTCCGCCGCTGATCGCCCGCCAGAAATCGCCCACGGCGGCGGTCAGTCACCAATGGCCTCCAGTTTTACACTACTAAACCACCTCAACCTCCTCATCTTCATGCCACCCTCATATTCCTTCGAATCTCAGCCCCTCTCGTCGAATATCTATTTGACCATATGAACCCTAGTGCCGCCACAAAATTCCTCGGTGGCGGAGCCATCACCAAACCTTCCCAAAATCACACTATACCACCACTAGACCTCCCTCATACCCAAACCAACACTAGTTTCCCTCGAATCTTGTTCGAACGTCTCGAATACCAGATCAGATATTAACCCTAAAAATCCTGAACTTTAAGACACTGAGTGCATTGAATGTTTGAGGTCAGGATGGACCTTAGTCGGGGTGTTTTCATGTAGGAACACCCGATTAAGAGCTATCTCGGCCACAAATCCAAGAAAAGTGAAGTAATCTGGGGTAATATGGGAACCTCTAGAGGTAAGTTTTTGGACTGGTTTTAAGTCATCTCACCTTTTTATCATCTTCTTCTACTCCTTTCTCTACATTTTTCTGTTTGAATATTTATTAGTCAGTTTAGTCTAGGATTTCATGTGTCAGGTCTTCGTTTGTATAAAGTTTTGCTTGTGTTATTCTCGTATGAATAAAGAGTTCAATTGGTAAGTTCTCTTAACTATTTGTTTATCTCACTTCGTATTAGGTTCAAACCAGTCAATTTCGAATCCTCCTCTGGTTCTATTCAATTTGCTTATCTTGGGTCTGTTTAGTTTTGCTTGATTTTCACCCGTTTCCTTGTTTTAGAGGTTGAATTGTTATTCGTTTTACTGATAATGTGTCATGATTTAATTTTGTATTTGCTTTCTGTTTAACCATGTGAAATATCATGATTCTGGCTAATTTTGTTAAGTACAATTGTGTTCTCCTCAATTTAAATTTTAGTTTAGTATAATTGTTTTAGTTAGTTTGCTGCCTTTAATTTCAATTAGTTTAGTTGTTTGGATTTTACTTAATTAGCTCTTAGTCTTGTAGGATTAACTGACCTTGGTTAAGGGATGGGTCAATTAAGTGAGGTTGGCAATTCCAGGCAACTCAGAGGGTAATTTGGGAATTTAAAACTTGCAGAATTGGTTTAGTTGAGTGCTCTGTCAATAAGCACTAGTGTGCCATTAGATTAATGCATTTGTTTATCAATAGTGGGGAACACAACATAATGGATTTTAAGAGGAAGGATTATAAAATATGTACCCATAACCTTTGAATTAAGAATAGAATGGGACATATAGTAGTGGGGGGACAAGTGAATTAAAAATAACACAAGACACTTAGTAGTGGGGGTTCAGGGAATATCATGGGCAAGAATGGTGTGGGTAATATTTTTAATGTCCCAAGAGTTGTAAAGATGGACTGGAGTTTGGGTATAAATAGGGGGACTTTGGACAGAATAAGGGGTCTTTTTTTTTTGGACGTCTTCAGATTCTTAGGGCTAAGACCATAAGGGTTGACACATTGATACACATAGAGTTTTGAGAAGAATACAATTTGAGAGGACTGGCAGACCTTAAGAGAGAACAGACTAAGATTCCTAGAACTTAAGGTCAAACTTTGAGGGAGAGCTTTGAGAGTTTAAAAAATATTGAGAGAAGTTTAAAGCAAAGCTGTTAAGAAGATCATTTCCTTTTCAGAATCTTAGAGCTTGTTTTCAGAGTGTTAGTTTGCTGTGTCGTCAACCCTTTGAGCAATCTTTCAATTCACTTTTCAAATCTGAAATATTCTGAGTGGTTTGAGACTCTGTTCTGTATTTGCTTGGTTAAGTGTGGATCCGGGACTAGATTTTGGTTTGTCAAACTGCATTCCATGGTTTGAAGTTGATTGGTTTTGGTCTACGTTGCTGCATTTTGGAGTCATTTTCTTGGTCTGTCGGTGTCATTTGCTGGTCTGGATTGTTGTCGCTGCTGGTGTTAATCTGTTTCTGACTGACCTTACTGATTGCTCTTTCTTTCTTCTTGTATTTCCAATACCAGGTACACATTCGGACTGTCCCAATATAGATTCTCATATCAATCGATTAAATGAAATTGAAGTTCCTGCTGTAGCTTCATCATTCTGTCAATCTCATTATGCTTTAAACGATCTTCTGTGATTTAGTTAACTGTACCTTATAATCAAACTGTGAATTGTATGCCGAGACTATTTCGGGCTGTAACCTTTGGTTATCTAGCTTTGGTTTTTTGTGTAGTAGGTACTTGTTTCAATTTGAGCATTGCTTTTGTCAAAAATTAAAACTCAGAAATAGTTTTGGATAGTTTGTATTACAGTAGTCAACAGATACTAGTGGATTGCTAATAGTTATTCTTTGTTATAGTTGTGATATGGTTAGTTGTGAATAAGAGGTGAATCCAAGTTATCAACATGTTTCCATGATTATTAATGAAGTAATGAAAATTGCTTAGTTTAATCATTTGCTTTCCTTGTTCGTAGTATTTAATAGATCACCTATAAGCAAACTCCTGTTAGTCTAAACAAGTAATGCATTGCTCTTCCTTATCAATACTCAGTAAGTGCACATTAGAACAAATTGAAGTATTTCAGCATGTCCTCATTGTTTGAATACTGCATAGGTTGTTGGTCTAGGCTCCGCAGCCCGTTTGAAACCAGTTGAAACCAAAGTGGGTCCAGGTCCTGTTCTAAATCTCTCCTAGTTTGGGCCTGGCCCCAAGGCCTACTTCGGCCAGTTTTATTCGTGGGCTAAGGCCTCGAGTCATATTCTTTAGGGCTGATCTTTGAGACCAATTGCATGCTTGGCTCGAAGTTTTGCTTGGCTGGTATCAGGCCAATGTTAATTAATTAGGACGTCTTTTTTAGAGACCAATAAATAGAAAAATCATAGTTATTTTAAGTTTGTCCTTTTTAAATAAAATGAGACGAGCCTCGCCAATAAAACGCGCAAATCGCGGGACCCTCAATAAATGGTTATGATAAATGCTTAGATTCCGGGATGGGCCGTTTAGCGAATTTCACGGTCCTCCCCAAAAAATAATAACGCGTTAGTCACTCTAGACGCGATCTTAATAAAATTACCTTCCTAAACTCGGGTGTGCATTTCATGTGACCCAAATCCAAGTCCCAAACGTTGAATAACATGTGTTTCGGATTGCGGGTGCATTTCATGTGACGCAACCCAAAGATACGTTTTAAACGACGTTCATTTTTCCTTAAAATGAATAAAAGCGGTTAAAAGTTAAAATTTGCACATAGGTTCATGATCTAGTAAAATCAGATAAATAAGCCGAATGCGACAGTTGAGCGACCGTGCTAGAACCACGGAACTCGGGAGTGCCTAACACCTTTTCCTGGGTTAACAAAATTCCTTATCCTGATTTCTGGTTCGCGGACTATAATACAGAGTCAATCTTTTCCTCGATTCGGGATTCAACCGGTGACTTGGGACACCATAAATCTCCCAAGTGGCGACTCTAAATCTCTTAATAAATGAATCCCATTTCGATTGTCCTTCAATTGGAAAAACCCCCTTTACTACACCCTTCACGGGGTGCAGTAGCGTAAAAAGGAGGTGTGACAGCTCTGGCCACTCTGCTGGGGAAAACACTTCACCAGAACTTTTGGTTCAGGGTTCAGAATTCGAGCTTAGAATAATTGTTGTGTTTGACTTTATCTGTTTTGTTATATAATTGGGCTTAAATGTGCAAATGATGCTTTTTACCGCTTTGATATTATTTGAACTGTATATAAACTGTGCCGAAACCCATCTCCTTTTTGAGTCTTCTAAATCATGAAGAAGGGTGCACTTCGTGTGACTTCTTTTCTGTATAGAATCTACTCCAATTTTAGAACGAGGTTTGGATAAGTTGCTAAGCCGGCGGAGCTTCTGTATCTCCGGTACGCT
>MU700711.1:21793-36802 GCA_026770625.1 Nicotiana glauca | reverse complement strand
GCCCCCCCCCCCGGCTCAAGTTGTCCGCTCGGGTAAGCCAGGTCTAGAACAATAAACCCAGGTTTTTAACCTATAATAACAAAACCTCATGCCGGATCCCTAGTAGGAACGTTTGTTTGCATCATATGCATTTGACTTTGGAGACTCAACACAGGGGTTGGGTCTGTCTAGGACATGTGTACCTGAAGTGAAAAAGACCATCCTGATGCATCTTACTTGCTACCTGTGCATTTATTTGCTTCGGACTTGCATGCTGACCGGCTTTTGAATATTGGAAAAATTGAAAAAAAAACAAAAAAAAAGAGAGAGAGAAAAATAGCAGTGTAGGGAGATAACTACTTATTTTTAGAAAAAAAACCAATGCCCAAGTAGTGCTGAAACTCTACCGAAATTTTGAAAAAAAGAGGAATGTTTTTTAGTTTTATTCGAAAAACAAAACAAAAGAGTTTTGTTTTATAATTTAGTTTGTTTTATTAGGCTGAACTACGCTGGTTTGATTCTCACCGGATGTGAGATACGCAGGCAACCCTCATCGGGTCCAACCTCCCCTTTTGCAAAAATCGCCAAAAAATGTCAAAATTAATATTTTCATCATGAATAAGTCCGGTGATGTCGTTTTATTCAAAAATAGCCGAATGTTCCGAAAGGGACACCGGAAGATTGATTTTGCATAAATAACCACCTTTGGTCATTTTTTAGATTCGGGCCGGTTGACCCACACAACCTTAAAATCTTCGTCCCCGAGGCACCGAAAGGTCGTGTTTGCAATACCGGGTCTTTTATTTTAATTCGAAAAAAAAGAATCATAAATAAGTCGGGTGATGCCGTTTTGTCGAAAATAGCCGAATGTTCCCGAAAGGGATGCCGGAAGGCTGACTTTGCATGAACAACCACCTTTGGGTCATTTTTTAGATTTTGGCCGGATGACCCACACAGCCTTAAAATCTTCGTCCCCGAAGTGTTGAAAGGGCGTGTTTGCAAAACCAGGTCTTTTGTTTTAATTTGATAAACAAGAAAAAAAGAGTCAGTGGGCAAGTGAATGTCGTTGTGATTTTTGGTCAAAATAAGCCGAGCCAGCTTCGGTAGTGTATTGAACCGTTCTTGCCGAGATAGCCTTAGAGTATCTTTCAGTTGTCGAAAGGCCATTTTCGTAAAAGAACGGACAAGTTTGTAAAAGTGTCATAAAATAAATCCTCCCCAGCCTCAAAATTTATGAGAAGTTGGGAAGGGGCCACTTTTGCAAAAATAGCCATTTGGTTGAAATTGGCAAACCGGGAAAGGAAACTGGCCGTTTGTTTTTGAGTTTGGAATTCTTTTGATTAGAATATGTGGGTTGTTTGATTTTCGAGTTTGTAGGTCATCTTTAAACCTTTGAAACCCAGTCTGTTTTATTATGAAAATTGAAAATTCCAAAAAAATATTTCATTGTTGTTTACCTTTCATTTGCCTGAACTACGCAAGGTCTGATTCATGCGGGGTCATGATACGTAGGCAATCTCCATAAGATTCGACCACAACCAAAAAAGCAAAAAGAAATGAAAAAATGGAAAAGAAAAATGAAAAAAAATATGTTGTTAATAATGAGAATCGACTGAGTCCATTCTAACATGTTTTGTTTTGAATTGTTGAGAAAATTGAGGTGGTCGGTTTGTGGTAAGCCGGAAACACAAGATCCAGAAAAATCTGATTGTGATCCAAGACAGTGACACCCAAAATATCGCGCAGAATCCTTTACCCGCACGTCATGATGCACACTTTTCGGGGATGATGCTTGGTGACATGGAGTATGAGAATCCCCTCGGGAACCTGCTAACTGAAGTCAATGATGTTGAAATTGGAGAAGGCTTTGCTGATTTTGATGAGAAAATTTGTGGCTAAATGTCAAGCCCAACAATTGAAAAGTCACTCCTTCCTCGCTAGGAAGGAATCTTGGTAGCTTGTTTTGTTGTCATTTCTGTTGTCTAGATTATTTTCAGGGTTGTAATCTGGATATTGTCTTGTAAATCAAACCCTTCTATCATTCTATTTTGTCCAGTTTTCTGTTGGTCGTAGTACCTCACTTAGTATTGTCTAGGTTTGTTCCAAGGGTTGTACCCCAGTTTATTATGCTTGTTTTTATTGTACCAACTCTTTCTCTATCTGTCTAATGCAATTCTCTGTTTTCCATTATTTCTGGACATTTCTTTTGTTTGGTCCTCTCCTTTTTATAGTTCTTTTCCTATCGACTATAGTGACATGACATGCGTGCACAGTTATAGGCCTAATCTTAAAAGTTAATCATGAAGCAATTGGGAGAAGATCAGGACACTTGAGGAAAATAAGAACAGTTGAAGCCCGAACCCTGTGAAACTGGGGCGGATAGAACATGAAGAAACCTCATATTTCATGCGACATCATTTTAAAATTTAAAAATAAGTTTGCCCAAATTGGTAAGGGTCGTTCGCGATAATGAGAATGGGAATGTTGTCCAATAGCGCTATAAAATTAGTGGAAAAGACAAAAGTATGGATATGGTTGTTAAGTCTGGCACAATTAGAAGATGTTGCGAGTGTCTGTTCAATTGTGTTGTTTGTACCGGCATATTTTGAAGATTGGAATGACGAAGGCATTTTGTTCTGCTATCTAAATACTTTATCCTTTGTTAACCTTTTGAGCCTTATTTGTTTTCTTTCATACCCCTCCTTCGGAATCAGTAGCAAAGATTAAAAACACAAATAGAAAAAGAAAAAAAGAAAAGAAAAGAAACAAAAACAACAAAAAACAACGAAAAGAAAAGAAGGAGATAAAGAAAAAAAAAGAAAAATAATAAGTGGAAAGGAAAACTAGAACAACGAGGAATCGTGTGTGAGCTACGTTTGACCTGATTCCTCAAAGAGGATACGTAGGCGCCTCACGACTCGGTCATAGTGTAACAAAAATAAAAAAATTCCCAAGCAAGAAACTGGGGCAGAAGTTGTGTTTGTTGTAAATAAATCTAGTTCCGAAGGTTGTAAATTTTGAACCCAAATTGATTTTTTTTGAGCTTTTAAAAACCCTTTCTTTCTAGCCCTATCCAAAATCCCACATTACGGTCCAAAGAAAGACCTTTTGACCAATCTTCAAAAGAGGCCAAGTCAGGCAAATAAGAGGGTCTTATCAACACTCTGATCCTCAGGAGAAAGACTCCGATCAAGCATGAAAATCAAAAATGAGAGAGTCTTATTGGTGAAAACCTTCACAGGTACCTTGAGGCGACGGTAAGTTGAGAGAAAGGAAAATGAGAGAGGTTTGATGGTGAAAACCCTTCGGGCACTACAGGTCGAATAAGGAATGTGAACCAGATTGGACAATAGGAGCACTGAAGCCCAGTTTCATGGCTGAAAAGTACAACAAGCGTTGAACATCAGATTTGCTTGATAGAATAGGCCACAGGTACATGTCGTGGTCATTAGACTCGGTATTCACATCCGATAGGTTTCTACTTTGTAGTTTTCTTATTAGGAATCATCTCTTTCCTTTACTCTGTTCCTTTTGTTTTGTTTACTTCCTCTCCATGAGTCTGTTTGGTCAGAAGAAGTGAGAAATGACTTCAAAATTTTCTACCAGCTTTCCAATTGCACAAAACAGGATCTGGTTAGCACATCTAAGTGTCATAATATCGGAAAGAACAACAAGCGCATTAAGCTGGTATCAATCAACATGCTTTGGGGTTCACGTGAGATACAAAGATGATAGAGAAAGAGGGTAATAAATAAATAGACAAGGTGGTCGAATGGAAATCAGTTATCATGGGAGATATATGGGGTCGGATAAGGAGACGAGAAAAAAAAAGTTAGGAATCCTGCAGCTAAGGATCAGTCAAAAGGACGGAAATTTTCAACCAAGTTCAAGGCAGTCGGACGAAGCAGAGCATGGAAAGGAGAAAACCATCCCCAGCAAGAGTGTCAAACCAACCACCATATTTAAACTCACAAGTTTTCTTTGTTTGAAACAGGGATGAAAGCTATGTTCATATCAAAGCATTGGAAGCTGGAAAGTTTCAGGTGTAATGCGCCAATTCTTCTTACGCAAAGGCTATTTAGTAGATCACATATCACCCCTAGGAGACGTACTTCCTAGTTTAAGTTTTTCAAGTCATATTTTGTTATAGGAGACGCACTTCCTAAGTTGAGTTTCATCCCTAGGAGATGCACTTCCTAGTTTAAGTTTTTCAAGTCATATTTTGTTATAGGAGACGCACTTCCTAAGTTCGGTTTCATCCATAGGAGACGTACTTCTTAAGTTGAGTTTTACCACTAGGAGACGCACTTCCTGGTTTAAGTTTTTCAAGTCATATTTCGTTGTAAGAGACGCACTTCCTAAATTGATAGTTCATTCATAGGAGACACACTTCCTAGTCTGAGTCATTGAAGTTTCACCCTTAGGAGATGCACTTCCTAGCCTAAGTTGATTTACACCTGTAGGAGACGCACTTCCTAAATTGATAGTTCATTCCTAGGAGACGCACCTCCTAGTCTGGTTCATTAAAGTTTCACCTCTAGGAGACGCACTTCCTAGATTAATTTACACCCATAGGAGACGCACTTCCTAAATTAATAGTTCACCTGTAGGAGACGCACTTCCTAAATTAATAGTTCACCTGTAGGAGACGCACTTCCTAAATTTAAAGTTTATCCATAGGAGACGCACTTCCTAAGTTGAGTTTCACCCTTAGGAGACGCACTTCCTAGTTTAAGTTTCTAAAGTCATATTTTGTTATAGGAGACGCACTTCCTGAGTTGAGTTTCATCCATAGGAGACGCACTTCCTAAGTTGAGTTTCACCCCTAGGAGACGCACTTCCTAGTTTAAGTTTTTCAAGTCATATTTTGTTATAGGAGACACACTTCCTAAGTTGAGTTTCATCCATAGGAGACACACTTCCTAAGTTGAGTTTCACCCCTAGGAGACGCACTTCCTAGTTTAAGTTTTTCAAGTCATATTTTGTTATAGGAGACGCACTTCCTAAGTTGAGTTTCATCCATAGGAGACGCACTTCCTAAGTTGAGATTTCACCCCTAGGAGACGCATTTCCTAAGTTTATTTTCACCCATAGGAGACACACTTCCTAAATTAATAGTTCATGCATAGGAGATGCACTTCCTAAATTAAGGTTTCATTCATAGGAGACGCACTTCCTAGTTTAAATCATTGAGGTTTCACCCCTAGGAGACGCACTTCCTAAGTTTATTTTCACCCATAGGAGACGCACTTCCTAAATTAATAGTTCATGCATAGGAGACGCACTTCCTAAATTAAGATTTCATTCGTAGGAGACGCACTTCCTAGTTTAAATCATTGATATTTTACCCTAGGAGATGCACTTCCTAAGTTTATTTTTACCCATAGGAGACGCACTTCCTAAATTAATAGTTCATGCATAGGAGACGCACGTCCTAAATTAAAATATCATTCATAGGAGACGCATTCCCTAGTTTGAGTCATTGAGATTTTACACATAGGAGATGCACTTCCTAAATTGATAGTTCATTCATAGGAGACACACTTCCTAGTTTGAGTCACTGAAGTTTCACCCATAGGAGACGCACTTCCTAAATTGATAGTTCATAGGAGACGCACTTCCTGGTTTGAATCATGGAAGTTCCACCCCTAGGAGACGCATTTCCTAGTTTGGCTTTTTTTTAGGTTATATTTTATTTTAGGAGACGCACTTCCGGAATTGAGATTTCACCCCTAGGAGATTCACTTCCTAGTTTGATTCATTTTAAGTTCGACCCTAGGAGACGCACTTCTTAATCTGGTTCATTGAAGTTTTACCTGTAGGAGACGCACTTCCTGATCAAGGTATTTCAAGATATTCTTTTAGGAGACGCACCTCCTAAATTGAGAGTTCATTCGTAGGAGACGCACTTCCTAATTTGGTTCATTCAGGTTTTATTTTAGCAAACGCAGTTGCTAGTCAAAGTTTCTTGGTTTTACTCGTAGGAGACGCACATCCTAGTCTACTCTTTAGTTTACTCTCATCATTGCATCAGTAGGCTAGGAGGCTTAAGGTTGGGAAGAACTAGGTGCTTGATTTTTGTCTTAGAGGAGTTTCAACATATCTTGAAAAATGTCTTCATTCCTCTCCTTTTCTCTTGTCAACTCAGTTCTTAGAGAATCTTTCTCAGTCTCTACCTCAGCCAACCTTTTCTTCAACTGCTCAATCTCAGCAATCTTTGCCCCACTCTCTTGCACCAAGGCTCTAACCTTGCTATTGACCGGTGCCTTCTCGGATGAACCAGGTTCATTAGGATTGGCATGGACCTCATAGTCACAAGCAATCAGAGTTTTTGTTGACGAATATGCCTCACTTCCTGCCTTGGTAGAACACATTTGTTGACGAATTGAAATAGCACTTTTTTGGGGTGGCATCATCTCACTCTTGTACGCAGCCTTGGGCTCAATTTCCTCCTTATTGTCAGCAAATTTTCTGGTAATGGCAAGAGCAGTAGGAAGATTTTCTAGGCTTGGCCACTTAAGCTTTATGTAGTCATCGTACCCCTCAGTAGGTAGACCTAGAATGTCACCCAACTCCTTCATATTGAAACAGATTTTCACCCCTTTCACCAAGCTGGTAACTCGTCCATCCTTCACTGCAGCATTTGCCATAAACTCAACAATTTCATTCCTAGCCAACCTGCCATCCATCTGAAGGACCATTCCCTTCCGGCCTTGCAACTCCAATTTTTCCAAAAGCAACACCATTGCTTCCTCCTCCAAATGCCCGAGGAGTCTGCTCTTCAAAATTGTTCTCTTGCCAAAATTGGCCATCTTGTCCTTTTCAGTATCTGAATCATCTTCCTCTTCCTCTCCACTCCATTATTCTTCCTCAACAATTTTTACTTGTTTAGTTTTCAGTGTAGACCTGGTCCTTCTTGCCAGGGTGGATGGTTCAACAGATATGGACTTAGAAGTAGACTTCTTAGTGGAAGTCTTAGCTTTCTTGGGTTTGCTAGTCTAACCCTCCACCTATTCAATCACATCTTCATCTTGATGGACCAAGTCCAGCTCATCAACATTAACACCCTCAAAAGGCTCACCTACCTTCTTCTTCCCCTTTTCTACTTTTTTTTTTGCTTTCTTTTAAGGCTCTTTGCAAATCTGCTTCATTCTGCTTTAGCTGACTTATTGTGGCTCTTCCTCTTGTGGGAGGAATTTCAACAGTGTCAAAAGGGGCAGCCTTCCTTTTCTTGTTAGCCCTAGCAATGCTAGGGGTCTTAGCCATGGAAGTTTTTTTTTCTTTGGATTGTAGCTCTCATTCACTTTCTTCAATAGGTTTGCGAGAGTTTCTTCTACTGATGAACCAGGTTCATCTACATTTTGCCCAATTTTAACCAGCCCTTCAGTGGCTTCACGAGACCCACTTCCCCCTATTTTTTTCACACTTTCCTCTATTTTGCCAGATTCTGCTCCAAAAATAGACATTATCCCTGTATCAAGAGTAGGTGAAGAATCAATCACTCTTTTACCCATTCCCATTTCTTTACTACGAGCACCCTCACTCTCTTTTTCTTTTTCCTTTTTATTTTTACCACCAATCCTTCTAGACTTAGAAGATTCTACATCAACCACATATCCAAACATAATAAACCTGTTCTCCAAATTCTCATCCAACTCAGAAATGACTTCAATAGTAGTATTTGGGCCAGAGGTTACCTATTTTGAATCAGAAGACCCAATTTCTTCCCCCTTAGTAACAGACTTGATGGATTATTCAAAGTTCTGGGTTCTTGGGCTTGGCTAGCTTTAAATTGAGTGCCCAATTTCTTTGATATTTCCCTCCCAGCCAATGTGAGCAAGCATCTTAACTCTTCTTTTCTTAGGTTGAGGAGTGGTTGAAGATGAGGTGCATGGTAGGGGTGTGCCGGGGTTGTCAAAAGGGTTAGTCATTTCTATGCTTGGTTCTGGAAGAAAAAGAGCGGTAGATTGAAATTTGGATAATGAAAGACGGCGGAAAGTATTTCGACGGCTTGAAAGTCATGGAGTGAAGATAGAGATGATGATGATCAATTTTAGGGATGGGGGTTAATTAGTGGGTAACGGAAGGCTTTTCAAACTTTTAGAAGTCTAATAAAATTGAATGTCAGTTTTAAAAAGACGTTGGAGACTATCCCATATATCTAGGTGGTTTAATTCGGTTGGGAGTCTTTGAACGATATTGGTTCACTTGTAACATATAAGTTCAAAAGAACTTTGGAATTTGTAGTACTCTCCTCATGATCCAAATATTATTATTTCAATTATGCAGAGTGTAGAAAACGTACCTATTTATCTTGATGAACCAGATTCTTTACTGAAAATTCTTTCGTGCAAGTCTAAATTTGCCAAAACAAAAAAATATCATTAACATTAGTGAATCATTTTTACACATGGAACAAGTGTATACTATTGAAAGTATGAGATTGAGCAAGATCTAATCTACTTACGTACAAAATTTTACAAATTTTCTAACCAATTTTTTTTTGTTGTGAAATTTTGAACTGGTCTTCTAGGTAATCTTAATCATCCCTAATTCCAACCTGTTCCTCTCAAAGTGATCTCTACTTAAGGCGTTTGTGAAGATGTCAGAAATTTGCTTGTCAGTAGCACAAAACTCCACAGTGATCAAGCCTTTATCGTAGTTGTCCCTAAAAAAATGGTGCTTAACATCTATGTGCTTAGTTTTCTTATGATGAACCGGGTTCTTTCTCATACTAATGGCACTAGTGTTATCATAAAGTATAGGGATACAACCAACACCAATTCCAACGTCCAGTAATTATTGTTTAATACATAACAATTGAGCACAACATAAAGCAGTAGCAACATACTCAGCTTCAGCAATAGATAGGGCCATAGAATTTTGCTTTTTGGTAGCCCACGACACAAGACATGAACCAAGAAAGTGTGCCATACTTGAGGTGCTCTTCCTATCCACAAGAAAACATATATAATCAGTGTCAACATATACCACTAGGTTTAAATTACTATCTTTTGGATACCAAAGACAAAGGTCAGTGGTGCCTTTTAAGTATCTTAAGATTTTCTTGACATCAGTCAAGTGGGACCCCTTTGGATTTGCCTGAAATTGAACATAAAGACCTACACTGAAAACAATGTCAGGTTTGCTAGAAGTGAGATATAAAATAGAACCAATCATTCCTCTATACAACTCCTGATCGATAGATGAACCATGTTCATCTATATCCAACTTTGTAGTTGTTGCAATAGGAGTGTCAATTTCTTTGGAATGTTTCATTTTAAATCTTTTAAGCAACTCTTTTACATACTTATACTGATGGATCATAGTTCCATTTGAATTTTGTTTAATTTGTATACCTAAAAAGAAATTAAGCTCACCCATCATGCTCATTTCAAATTCACCCCCATTAGTTTAGCAAATTCTTTACTTAGCTTATTAGTAGTTGCTCCAAAGATTATATCATCAACATATATCTAAACTAGCAAGAGATCTTTACCTTTTTCTTTCAAGAATGAAGAATTGTCAATTTTACCTCTTTTGTAGTCATGCTCCTACAAAATTTTTGATGATCTTTCATAGCATGCTCTTGGAGCCTAGTTGAGCCCGTAAAGTGCTTTGTCAAGTTTGTACACATGATCAGGATTTTCCTCGCTTTCAAATGCCGGAGGTTGATTGACAAACACCTCTTCCTTTAGATAGCCATTGAGAAAGGAACTCTTGACATTCATCTAGTGAATGGTGAATTCCATGTAAGAAGCAAATGCTATGAGGAGTCTTATTGCTTCCAAACTTGCAACCGGAGCAAATATTTCATCATAGTTAATGCCCTCCTCCTGGCTATATCCTTGAACCACCAATCTTGCCTTATTCCTTGTAACAGTTTCATCTTTATCAAGTTTATTTTTGAAGACCCTTTTTGTACCAATTACTGATTTGTCCAAGGGTCTTGGTACTAGATGCCAAACTTGACTTTTTTCAAATTGGTTGAGTTCATCTTGCATTGTATTTACCCAGTCTGTATCATGCAAAGCCTCGGCAACATTTTTAGGTACAATAAGAGATAAGAAAGCATCAAAAGTACAAAGATTCTTTAATGAATATCTGGTTTTAATTCCAGAGGTTGGATCAGTAATTATGTTCTCAATGGGATGAAAACTTTGGTACTTGTAAGGTTTCACAACCAGCTGGTTTTCTCTTGATGTTTATCCAATGTTTTGTTGCTGAGGAACAGGTTCATGGACATGTTCCATCGAGGTATGAGATTCAGTTCCTCTTTGTTTAGTTCCCCCTGTCAGGTTACCCTGAATAGAAAACCCTATTCCATCGCATGTTCCTTCTACTGGTGCAGCTTCAACCTGGGCTGTGATTTTATCTAATTTTCTTACCAACCCAATTGCTTTATCTTCATGTTCCTATCTCTGAGAAAGAATGTTAGTTTCATCAAAAACCACATGTACCCTTTCTTCTACACACATAGTTGTCTTGTTGTAGATCTTATAGCTTTACTATGTGAAGAATATCCTAAGAATATTCCCTCATCACTTCTGGGATCAAACTTACCTAGGGAGTCTTTACCGTTGTTGTGCACAAAGCACTTGCATCCAAATGCCATAAGATGGGATATATTTGGGTTTTTCCCTTTAAGTAACTCATAGGGAGTCTTCTCTACAAGAGGTCTAGTCATGCACCTATTGATGATGTAGCATGCAGTATTTACAGCTTCTACCCAGAAGCTATGGGGCAGTTTACTAGAAAGAAGCATAGTCCTAGCCATATCTCTAAGTGTCCTATTCTTTCTTTCAACTACTCCCTTTTGTTGAGGAGTCCTAGGGGCAGAAAAATTATGATCTATGCCATGTTCATCACAAAATTCAACAAATTTAGCATTTTTCAAATTCAGTGCCATGATCAAACCTAATTCATGCAAGTTGATTACATAGTTGTTTCTGAGTTTTTCTAATAAAAGAAGTGAACATGTCAAATGCTTCACATTTAGATATTAAAAACAATTTCCAAGTAAACCTAGATTAATCATCAACAAGCACAATCACATATCTTTTACCACCTCTGCTTAATAATCTCATTGGACCACGGAGATCCATATGAACCAGTTCCACTGTTCTGGTGGTACGTACCACTTTCTTGCATTTAAAAGAGAATCTTACCTGCTTCCCCTTTGCACAAGCCTCACAAATTTTGTCTTCCTTGAACTTGATGTTAGACAACCCTATCACCAGGTCCTTGTAGACTAATTTGTTGAGTTGACTCAGACTTGCATGTCCAAGTCTCTTGTGCCAAAGGAGGGAATCATTGTCTAACACATTTAAGCAAGTGATTTTATTTTCTGAAAGTGTGGATAAATCTACAATATAAATGTAATATTGTTTACTCTTTTTCCCTGCAAAGCAATCTTGTCAGTGGTAAGATTTATCACAAAACATTTGGTAGAAGTGAATGCTACCAAGTTACCTCTATCACACAGCTGTGATACACTGATTAGACTGTATTTTAAGCCATCTATCAAGTATATATTCTCAATAGAGTGAGTCCTCAAGTGAAAAGAACTGGTTCGTGCTTCCTATCTATACCTGTTTATCGGGTTGGTTAACAGGTTGGGGCGGGTTGAACTTTTCGGGTTATTTAGGGCCCGTCCGAGTTCGGGCTTAACGGGTTCGGGCAGGCCGGGCTACTGTATTTTTTGTTTTAAATTAAACTTTATTTTCTTATTCAATGTTATTGATACTTAATTATTTACAAACTTTTAAGGCTTAGAATTAAACTTTGAAGTTTAAAGTTTTAAATTTGAAATTTGTATTTTAAAATTATAAAATTGAAATTAGAAAGTAAGTGACTACAAAAAATTATTTAATAAGACTAATAGGCAATATATAAGGAACAAACTCCTAAGGTTTTCATTTTATATTGTTAATACTTCAAATTAATTTGCAAGTTCTTTTTTGATTTTTTTATTTTTGAACTTGCACATTAAAAGTTTACAACAACTATAAAAAATAAAAAATAGTACATCACATATTTTGCATCATTTTTATAAGTTCTTCCATGTCAACATGAGGTTCTAGGTCCGGCATTGGTTGAATCGAAATCATAAACCATTATATCTCCAATTTCTTGGTCCTCCTCTTCATCTACCTCGGCACGCCCTTGATTTCGCCATTCTGATCTTATCCAATCTCTGAATCACACTATAATTTTCAAATCGTTGTTGACCAATAAATTACAGGTATATCCTAGTTATTGCGTTGCTTGGCTAAATGCGCTCTCTGATGCGACTGTTGAAATCGGCAGATTTAGCACATCTCGAGCCATGACCGAAAGAACAAGAAATTGATTTGAGTTGTTCTTCCACCAACCCGGCGGTAGAAAATTCGTGTGAGGGGCTCTGGTGAATTTTGCAAGTAGAATTGGAGTTCATCAATATTCCTGCTACTGGTTTGTTGATGTTTTCCTAGTGTAGACCAAACCAGATAATCTTGAACACCATCATCATCATCCATAGTTTTTCCATATATTAAAGGATTACTTGAAGGAATATTTGCATCTACAACCGAAGAAGTATCAACAATGTGAGCATAATAATTATATAAAGTTTGTAAATATGTATGTAGATCAGAAATACAAGTGTCAATATCAGGAGTTTCAGTTGGTCCAATATCCATATAAGTATATAAAGCTCTAATGAATTGGCGACACTTTATCATTTTGACAGTAGGGTTTAAAATAGCACCAATTAGGTAAATATGGGGAATTGGGTAGAAATATTTTTTAAACTTATCTAGCATAGATTCAACAACAGAAGCATATCCTTCTTTCTTTTTCAAATTATGTAGTAAAAGAGAAATTTCAGTAATATGAACTAAACCATTTGCAATAGTGGGATAATAAGCTCCAGAAAACTCATGTGTAGCCACATAAATTTTTTGTAAAATTTTTACAACATCATGAATGACATCCCAAGTACTAGATGTTAACAAATGGCTAGGATCAGTACAATGAGAATTAACAACTTCAATTATAGGCATTCTATATTTATAACAACATCTTAAGAATAAATAATTATAATTCCACCTAGTAACCATTTCTTCAGGCATGAGTCTTGATTTTAGTCCATAATATACATTATTTCCCTTAAATGCATTTAATCTAGCACTTCTATTATTTTCTTAAATTACTCCAACAACTCTCCTAACTAAAGTAATTTCATCTCTAAATAATTCAAGGCCCCTCTTCACAATCAAGTTATAAAAATGATATGCACATCTAACATAAAATATTTCAGGAAGTGGTGGGTGTAGATGTAATTTTAATATTGTAATAGCAGCATTGTTGTTAGAAGCATTATCAAATGACATACACAAAACTTTTTCTGCAAGATTATAAAATATAGCAACTTCATGGATAATATTACTTATAAATGCACCAGTATGACTTTGATATTCATCATATTTAAAAGCAATAATACGTTTTTGCATACAAAAATTATCATCTATCCAAAGGCATAAAACATTCGAATAATCATTTCCATTTACAGCACGACCAATATCAGAAGTAAGAGAAACTCCACAAGGAAGATTTGCGAACAAATAACGTATATATATATATGATATTGTCCAAAAAGCCTAATGATATTAGCTCTACAATTACTTCTAGGAATACCTTCAAACTTAGGGTTATAAATTCTTTGAATATAAGTAACATTTTTGAATATAAGTAACATACGGTGAAGAAGCAAAACTAAAAGGTAAACAACTAAAACAATTATTTTAGCTAATTCTTCCCAATCTTTCTTAATATCGCATTTACCAAATAATCCCCAGTACTCGGATTAAGTATTTGTTGCCCAGATTTCTGATCTACTCCCCAATTCAAGAGGGTATTTTTCTTCCATGTACCTACGAAGTTGACCGGTTCCCCCTCCCTTACCGGGCTCATGTTTATAATGTTCATTACAAATTTTATATTTTACATAATTTTTTTGATCTTCTAGTCTTTCAAAAAAAAAATCCAATACTTACTTCTTAATCGTCGATTCTTCTTAATAGGGAGAGGAGGCCTTCTTGTTCCACCCCTAATATTTTGATTTTGACTAGCATTACCAGGTGTAGGTGGTGGTTTTTTAAGATTATCGGGTGATTGAATATCATCTAAATCATTATCTATACCAAAATTTTCTTGCATTCACTCATAATCTACATTTAAATTTTCAGGTGAACTTTCAAAAATATCTGTAAAGCTACTAGAAGAACCAACACCACCTCTTGATCTTTTGAAAGTTTTCTTACTACTACCTCTACTAGTGCACGTTTTTTTGGCTGCTCTAAGTAAATCCATTATGTAAATTAAATTAAAAAATTAAAGTAATAATTCTAAATAATAAAATAAGTGTACGACAAATAAGAGGAAGAGATGGAACAAGTGTACCGGCACTCCGGATGCCGCACTAATTTTGATATCAAAAATCAAACTTCAATTGATAGACTGAAACTTGATAGTTGATACTTGATAGTACTTGATACCATACTTCACTTGAATACTTGATATTTGATAATAATAATTTTACAATAGCTAAACTAAATAATTGATGAAACTTGAAATAATAAATAATTGAGAATTTGAGATTTGAGAATTGAAGAACAATAATATCAAGAGAGAATTGAGAGAAAATTAGAGTAGTAAGAGAGTGAATTGTGAGAAAAAATGAAGAACAATGGGGGCTATTTATAGGTTTTAAAAGGTTAAAAATATAAATTTTCAATTATTAGGGGTGGGAGGGCTATATTTTTAATGGGGGAGGCTGAAATGGCCATTTTTGCAAACTGGCCGTTCCCCAATGGTCATTTCTCAATATGACCGTTGGCAACAGTCCAAATAATTTAAAAGAAATCTCAACGGTAACCGGGCTGATAATGGGCTGTAGCCCGTTAACAACCCACTAACGGGTCATGGGCTTAGCGAGTACGGTGCATCGTTATCCAAAACATATTCGTCCAAAATACCCCCCCCCCCCCC
>MU700711.1:7224-19828 GCA_026770625.1 Nicotiana glauca | reverse complement strand
CCCCCCCCCAAACAACCCATCCTAGCTCACATAATAAGCAACAGTAAAGGGCTGAACCGGCTGACCCGGGTTGAAGTGGGTTGAAAACTGGTCAGCCTTGCCCGATTAATATATATGTTCCTATCATGTGCTTTGAGCATCCACTATCCATGTACCACATTTGGCTGCTCCCATTCACATATACCTGCAAAAGGAAATCGGGGGGTTAGTCTTAGGAACCCAAACTAGTTTCGATCCCTTTCTATAGGCAAAAGGGTGAATCAGATTCTTTTTTGCCCAACCTGGCAGCCTATTTTTACCTTGAACAATTATTTTATTCTTTTGTAGTGCATTCACTTTTGTAGTGACCAGTTTTACCACAATTTGTGCAAATTTTGTTCTCAGGAAGTGTGAGGTACTTGTTTTTGGAATTCCACTTAGGTGCAGGGGTCCCGTAGCCAAGTTCTCTTTTATTGCTACTATGGTGTTCATGTAGCCATAAAAGTGCATCGGAGGACCTATTCCATTTACAGGTTATATCTAACTTGTGCTTGACCTTGCTTAGATCCTTCTTTAGGACTCTTATCTGTTCATCTCTTTTGTATAGCTCATCTTTTATTTTTCCTAGGTTTTCTTCTAAAGTGAGTTGTGTGTGATCATCTTTCTTTTTACCTGTTCCTATATTCAGTTTTAGATTTTCAGATTTAAGCTCTAGAAAACTGGTGTCAAGTTCATGAACATGGTTCTTTAACACAACATTTTTACTTTCACTTTCACTAGCCCTAAGTTCTAGATTTTTGCACTTAACTTTCAAAATCACACACTCTTTAGATAGCGGTTCATTTTCATTATTTAGATTCTTAGATTCATCAATAAAATCTAGAAGTAACTCGGATAGCTTTCCTTTAGACAAAAATTTAATTTTGTCTTTGAGATGAATTACACTTACCTCATATTCTTCATCAAATTATCCAATGGCCGTAAGTCTTTGTTCATCTCCATCTTCATCATCTGAACTTTCTCCCCAAGAAGAAACCATAGCCTTTATTATCCTTTATTCTTCTTGGGTTGAACTTGTTCCTTCTTCCTGGTTCTTCGTTCAGCTCTTTTCTTCTTCCATTCAATTTCCCATTAAGGGTAATTTTTGATGTGGTGATTAGTCTTCCCACACTTGTAACACCCCCTCATTGATTTGCTTTTCAGGAACCCTTGGTTTGTTGTAGCTTCCACTTCTTGAAGGATCCTTTCCTCTCATTAGATACTTCTTAAAGTCCTTTGTGATCATGGCCATTTCGTCATCTTCTAGTTCAGAACCTTTAGTGATTCTGAGTGTCAGGATCCTTTCCTTTTTGGGTACATCCATCTTCATGGTTTTCCTTCTAAGTTCATAAGCAATGAAATTTCCAATTAGCTCATCCAACTTGAGAGTGGCAATGTTCTTTGATTCTTGAATGGCAGTGATTGTGCTATCCCAAGTGTCTGGTAGAACCCTTGTCAAAATCTTCTCAATTCTATCTTCTTCAGGGATAATCCTTCCAAGAGGCTTAAGTTCATTTGTCAGTGTGGTTCTTCTTGATGGTTTCCCCTTCCTTCATGGTGAAATTCTCATATTGATAATATAGTAGTGTTCCTCTGGACCTCTTCACTTGAGATTTTCCTTCATGAGCCACTTGAAAAGTGTCCAAGATTTTCTTAGCAGTGGTATAACTTTGAATTCTACTGTACTCGTCTGGACCAAGTCCACACATAAGCTATTTATTGGCCTTAGCATTCTTCTCCTATTTTCTCAAGTCCTCAGCAGTGCAGTAAGCTCTCGTTTTTGGCACATCTACTCCTTCAGCATTCTTCTTCGTGGTATCCTAGGAACCATTAGTGACAATGTCCCATAGCTCATAGTCTTCTCCGATGATGTGATCTCTCATCCTATTTTTCCACCAAAAGTAGTACTGGCCATTAAAGAGTGGTGACCTAGCAGTGGATTGCCTTTTCCAATTTCTAGGTGGTGCGCTTATCTTGATCTGTTCCTAAGGTGTTAGCCTTTTCAAGGATAACCTGCTCTGATACCAAGATGTTTTAACTTCATTACCACACAAGAGGTGGGGACGGGGGTAATTTTGTGGTTTCCAATATTTTGCCTAAACTGATTTTGGAAGGACTGGGTTCTTCTAAGTGTTCCTTAACCTACTATTGCTGAAATAGTAAATGCGGGAAGTAAACAACACGAGTATTTTATGTGGAAAATACCTGGCTCAAAAGGTGAAAAAACCACGACCTACTTCCTACTAAGATTTCCCCAAACTCTCCACTCAATCACTCAGCCAAAAACTGCATTTACAAAAACACTTCTGTAAACCTAGGACTAACTTTAATCCCTTTTAGCAAATAACCTCTAACTGTTGCAAACTTTAAGTTAACTCTAAATTGAATACTCATAGTACCTATTACAATTGCTTCAAGATAAAGCTGAAAGGTACAATATGAAAATACCTACTACAATTGAACTAGAAAAAAAGACATACACTTGGATCTGGTTCTTCTTCTGGTTCATGTAGCTCCAAGTTTGTATACTTGAATCACACACGAATTGCTTGCAAAATGCCTAGCTATTTTGCTCTGAATTCTTATTTAACTTTTGCGTTTGTGCATGCCCGTAAAATGAGAACATCCTGCAATATATAGATTTAGTAGAAGAAGAAATAACTAGAGTTCAAATGCCACTCTTCCTTGGTGGAAGATTTCTAGTTTATCTCAACTTCTAACTCCTCCCTTATATTGGATAGTGTTCTCTTTGATTAAGGAGTCCTTCTACTTATGTCACGACTCGGATTTTCCACCCTCGGGAGTCATGATGGAGCCTACTAATGTGAACTAGGCAAGCCAATTATTTGAACAACTTACCTTTTTACCCATTTTATATTTATTAAAAATTGCGAAATAATATCTTTTAAACAACGAAATTTAACATAAGCGGAAGAAAAGCAATAAGCTAGCTGAACATGAATCTAATACAACTGTTTGAGTCTCAACTACCCAGAGCTGGTGTCATAGTTTAATAGACGGTCTAAGAATACTACAAATAAATGTCTGAAAGAAATAAATATAACATTGTCTCTGGAAATGCATGAAAGAAACAGGAATAGTAGATAGAAGAAGACGCCAAGGCCTGCAGCTACCTCGGGTCGCCTGATGAGCTAGAATCAGCAATCCCACCGCGGTCCGAAGTCTACAACACTGGGGTCTACACATAAAAAAAGTGTAGAGTATAGTATCAGCACAACCGACCCCATATGCTGGTAAGTGCCTAGCCTAACCTCGGTGAAGTAGTGACGAGGCTAGGACCAGACTACCAAATAAACCTGTGCAATTATATAATATACAGCGGAAAGTAAAGCAGAAATAAACAAGTAGAGATGGGAGGGGGAAACATGCTTTGGGGAATAACAGGTAAAAACAGAATATCAAAAGAACTATAAAGGAATCAAAATTCAACCCCTAATAAGAGTAAGGAAAATAAGGCATATTTCACTTTCTTTTAACATCTTGTGGTAGGCGTATCACCCGCTCCCATTTCATTATATCTTGTGGTAGGCGTACCACCTGCTCCCATTTCATTATATCTTTGTTGCGACGTGCAACCCGATCCGTATATAATATTGTTGCGGCGTGCAACCCGATCCGTATATAATATTATTGCGGAGTGCGACCCGATCCATATATAATATTATTGTGGCGTGCAACCCGATCCATATATAATATTATTGTGGCGTGCAACCCGATCCATATATAATATTTACATTTATAACGAGCATCCCGACAAGGGATCAATAAGGTCCTCACTATCCCGACAATGTATTCGATAGCATAAGTAATCATGTCCCGGCAAGCGAAAAATGGCTATAACCACACTTGTTCCAACATCTAACTACCACAACTATAACCAACCTGTTACAATATCTAACTACCACGACTATAACCAAACTTGTTACTTCACCTAACTACCTCAGCTATAACCAAACCTATTACAACACCTAACTATCTCAGCTATAACTATAGTCCTTACTCAACACAAAGAATCATTAACCTAAGCATCTGTAATACTAATTAAGAACACAATGCAAATGAACCACAACTCAACAATAGCCCGCCAAGGGGCAACATAATGATATCTTCTCTTTCTCACTTTACTTCACAATTCACTTCACAAATCGAGCCAATGCTCTAGAGGTTCAATTATCACTTATACTTTCGCAATTCCTTCTACAACTGGAGCCAACGCTCCTCAATGTTCATAAGTCACAATTCCTTCCACAACTTTACACAACAAATAGAAATACTCACTACGACATGAATAATATAACGAAGTCATGAAAATCACGATATAAGACTCACAGTCATGCTTGACACCAACATATAGATACTCGTCACCATGCCTATACGTCGTACTCAACAAGAAAACAAATAGCAAATAGGACACAACTCCTAATCCCTCAAGCAAAAGTTAGACCAAACACTTACCTCAAACTTTCACGGCCAACTCAAGCCTCGAACATCGCTTTTCCTTTCGAATTCAACTCCAAATCAATTGTATCTATACATAAATGACTTAATAACATCAATAAATGCGAAACAATTTGAATCCAATTCCTAATTATAGCTTTCCAATCATTCTTCCCAATAACCCAAAAATCGACCCCGGGACCGCTTGGTCAAAACACGAGGTTCAGACTAAAATCAAATCTCACATTCACCTAGCCCGAATATATAATTTATTTTCAAATTCGACCCCAAAACGAGGTCTAAATCAAGAAAAATCAAAAAGCCCTAACTCTACCCAAATCCCTAATTTTTTACCCTTAATCATATGTTTTAGGCCTAGAAATTCAATAGATGTTGATGAAAATGGAAGGAAATAAGTTAAAGATTACTAACACAAGAGTTTATGGTGAAAGAATGCTTCAAAAGTTGCCCTAGAACTTTGGAGAAGAAAGAGTTTGTGAAATTTTGGTGAACTCCCGTAATGGTTTTGTTTTTGGGACTTAAAATAATTGGGCGGATTAGCATCTACGCATTCGCGATGGGTCGGCTGGTTAAGCCTAAGCGTTCGCGTGCATAAGCTCACCTTCGCAAAGAGTCCGCTTCACGAGCCTCGCATTTACAGACCAGTGGTCGCGTTCACGATACACTAACTGGTGACCCCTCCCCCTCAACCTTACGAGTTCGCGAATGGAGGGCCGCCTTCGCGAAGGGTCTCCCCCCAAGCTTTGCGTTCGCGTCTCAATGCTCGCATTCGCGATGAAGAAACTGGGCACCTGAGAAGTTTGCCTTACGCGTTCGCGAGAGGTCCCACGCGAACCCAAAGAACAAAATCCCTGGGCATAACAGCAGAAAATCTGCAACACTTCTTAATGCAAAAACCATTCTGAAACACCTCCGAAACACTCCCGAGCCCTCGGGGCTCCCAACCAAACACATGCATTGACTCAACAATATCATACGAACTTATCCGTACGATCAAATCGCCGAAATAACCTCAAAAACAATGAATCAAACCTAAAAATCAAGAATTTTTCCAAAACTTCATCAAGTTTCAAATTTAGGATTTCAAGTCCGAAACACGTCAAACGATGTCTGTTTTTAACCAAATTTCACAGGAAGGACTTAAAACATATATAAGACCTGTACCGGGTACCGGAACCAAAATACGGGCCAGATACCATCGCTTTCTAATCAAATTTCATTTCCAATTTTCTTAAACATTTCCAGAAAACAATTTTTCTAAAAAAATTCTTTTCTCAGGCTCCGGACCTCGGAATTCGATTCCGGGCATACGCCCAAGTCCCATATTTTCCTACGGACCCTTAAGGATTGTCAAATTACGGGTCCGAGTCCGTTTGTCCAAAATATTGACTAAAGTCAAATTTATTCATTTTAACATCAAAACTTAGCATTTTTTATAGAATTTCATATTTAAGCTTTTTGGCTACGTGCCCGGACTGTGCACACAAATCGAAGAAACTCTAAATGAGGTTTTTAAGGCCTCAAAGACACAAAATTCAATTAAAACAGGTGATGACCGTTTGGGTCGTCACACCTTATCATTTATGCAACCTTTTTATCACGACCCAAAATCCGCTAGTCGTGATGACACCTAATCCAACCTACTAGGTTAGCTAATTAATAACTATCGAATTCCAATAATGTTAATAAGTCAATTAAATAAAATAAATTATCTGGATCTATTTCATTTTTGAAGGACTAGCAGTACAAATCATGAGCTTCTAAGAATAGAGTTTACGAAGTTGATAATAAGAAAATGCATCTTCTATTTGAAAAGTACATAAATAGAATTTTATAATCTACGGCTACCATGAACAAGAGGCAGCTACAGCAGGAACGCATGTACGTCTTCAAATCCAGCAACCATCGAACATAGAAACATCGGCATTCGGGATCTGCACGCAATGTGAAGGAAGTGCAGGATGAGTACAACCGACCCCATGTACTCAAAAAGTAACAAACCTAAACTCAGGTTGAAAGCAGTGACGAGCTGGAACATAGGTTAGGTCCAACACCAATAACCAATAGCAGTTCATAACAGTGTAAAGCAAATAAATAAAGAATAGCTCAGAGATAAAGTGCTCAGCCTTTTCACAATAATAGGGTCATACCTCCTTTTTCATCTACACCCCGCAAGGGCATAAAGGAGTTTTTTCAATTAAAAGACAATCGAAAACGAGATTTGTTATTAATGTTTCAGAGTCGCCACTTGGGAGATTAATGGTGTCCCAAGCCACCGGTTGAATCCCGAACCGAGGAAATTATGACTCTGTTAACTGTCCGCGTACCAAAAATCCGGATAAGGAATTCTGTTAACCCGGGAGAGGGTGTTAGGCATTCCCGAGTTCCGTGGTTCTAGCACGGCTGCTTAACTGTTGTATTTGATTTTATCTGATTTCAAAACATGTTCTAACTTATGTGCATTTTATTAGTAACCTGCTTTTATTTTTATTTTAATAAGAATTACAACTTCGTGAAAATGCGCCTTGAACCACGTCGCACCAGTGCACCCGTGGTTGTCAGCACATTTCGACTCCGTTGAGATTTAGATTTGGGTCACATAAATTTGCACCCATATTTAAGAAAGTAAGATTATTAAAAACGCGCCTAAAGTGACTAACGCATCAGTATCTTTGCGGGAGGCCGTGAAATTCGCTAAACGGCACACCCCGAATTCTAAGTATTTTAATATAAGCATTTAAAGAGGGCCCCGCAATTTATGCATTTTGTTTGGCGAGGTTCATCTCATTTTGTTATTTAAAGGCCATCCTAGAGCAAACTATAATTGTTTATTAAATTTATCTCTAAAGAGACCTAGTTAATTAGCATCATTAATTACTATTATTAGAAAACCTTTCCGAAATTCGAGCTTCAAACTCAGGTCCACACTTGAACAAGAGGAAAACCTCCTAATTCAAATGTGCTACCTAGCTTGGAAGGCCCAAAACCTGTATTATTATTAAGAAAAGAATGATCGAAGTTGCGCAAACGCAAGACTTAATTTATTTTAGAAAAGATACTAATTATGTCATGTGAAAGAAAATAGCAAAGGACAATGACCGGCCAAGAATTTTCAATCCAAATATTATTCACTGACCAAAACGAGAGAAGAAAAAAGAAAAAAAAACTAATAGAACATTTTGTGACTAATTTTTGCTATAGATATCAAAAGTCTATATTCATTTTTAAGACCAATTAATCGAAAACTCTAGTATATCATAAATCAAAGGAACTAAGGAAGAAACACACCTTATGTTTTCATACTGTCCAAAAACGAAAAGAAGAAAAGGAAAATTTTTCTAAAGAGCCAATTGAAAATTTTTGTTTAGCCGTCCAAATAGCAAATCAACTCAACGTATATTCATTATAATAGTTCTATATATTAACAAATCTTCTCTCACTCGAGCGCTAGCAACGTTCAATATACGAATTCGAAGAAAGAACTAATAGTCAAAATAAGACAAATTAAATAAAAATGAAATTATTAAACCCACAACGATAACTTCTTTTAATGGCTCATCCAAACTTGATTCACAACAGAAATAAAGGGATAAAAAGATGAACCTGCTTTAATATATGAGAAACCTGAAAGTACAAGGCTCCAAATCTAACTGAGAAAAGCAGTGACAAAATCGAGCAGGAACCGCAAACCCAAATCGGAAACACAGACCACACCTCGAACGGAAACTTCGACTACACAACAATCAAACTGTTTCTCTGCCTTCCTTCCCAATTTTTATCCCCAAAGTTTGTTCCCCCAATCTCTGCCCGCGTGTGCGCGTTTTGTGAAGGATAGAAAGGCTGGTAGCGATGGTGAGGGAATGAGGGGGAAGACGATGGAAAATGAGGAGGGGTCCCTCTTGTTCTGCGGCTCTCTCTGGCTTTTTTTTTGGGTGTGTGTTTGTTGTGTGTTTTTAATGTGATGAGGTGGGGGAGTAGTTTTGGGGGGAAAATATTTTTAGGAAAGGTCTTTTGGGGGGAATATATTTTGTGGAAGGTCTTTGGGGGGAAAATATTTTGGGGAAGGTCTTTTGGGGCGAAAATATTTTGGGGGATGGTCTCATATGGGGAAAAGACTTTGGGGGAAGGTTCTTCCAATTTTTATTCCCAATTTTATTTTATCTTTTGTTTTATTAAAAATCCTAGAACTAAAAATTCTAAAAATTATAAAATTATACTAATTGTGAAAAATTATAAAATCTACTTAATCCTAGATTAAAAGAAAAAATCAATAAAAGGAAAAGTGTAAAAATGAAGCATTTTTTGTGATTTTTAATTTTTATAAAACAAGTAATTATCGATTTATCCTAAAAATGTAAAAGCCAAACCTAAATTCCATGTGTGATATAAAAATCTACAAAATTCCTAAAAATGGCAAATAAGTAAGAAAAGTTTATTTTTTGGGATTTTTATCGGAGTTTTTCATATAGGGCAAAAATCACATGCTTACAGCTGCCCCTCTTTGCTCGGAAACACGAAGAGTTTTTGGGCAAAGATAAAGTGAGCAATATAAGGGATTTTGCCCGTTTGAAACTCCATGAGAAGCATTTTTGAAAAGCTGTCTGACCGAACCTTGCTTCAAAGACTGCCTACATATCCTTGGCTATAAAGAAATCAGGTCAGGTGTAGTTCAGAAGTGAAGGAGGCGATGGAGTACCGAGGTGGAGATCCGATCGAGGTGCCGTTCCGCCGAGGTTCCGGTCCGCAGTCCTGTTTATTACATCAAAATCAAAATTAAAAAGCCTAACTAAGCCTATCAGCTACGAGTTACAAGATTCCTATCTATAAGTCTTCTGAAGCTTGATCTTGAGTCTTGAATGGTTCTTCATGAAAACTTTGGATATGAACCTTGATGCTAGCTGGTTACAGGTGCTAATTCATTCTTCCTCAGCTTTTCGGACCGAACCCGGATACCACACCATGCTTGTGACTCCAATTATCTCTTAACCAATTCACATCTTTCTCTACTTCTACATTTGGATTAGCTTTTTCCTTCTTTCATTTCTTCTCTTTTTTGTTATTTTAAATTGTGACTAACTTCCGCTGATCATCTCGGATTGTTGACTCACGTTCTTTCCGCAAGCTTCTTTTGTTGCTGACTTGAATTGCATTCTGAAGTGTTTTGCCCTTTCTCTGAGTGATGCTTGACTGCTAAGACTTGAAACATATGCCTCTGTTCTCCAGGCGGGCTCTTGATTGCTGAACTTGAAATGTATTCCCTTGTTTTCCAGGTGGGCTCCTGACTGCAACAAAATAGGAAAACAAAGAAAATTTCTGCCCCAGTTTGGTGGCTGGGCACATCATGTTATCAAATATTAAAAATTAAAAGCTAAAATTGAATTGTACTTCCCTTGTTCTCCAGGTGGGCGCTTGACTACTGAAGCTTGAAAGGTATTCCCTTGTTCTCCAGGTGGGCTCCTGACTGCTGAACTTGAAAAGTATTCCCTTGTTCTCCAGGTGGGCTCCTGACTGCAACCAAATAGACAAACAAAGAAAATTTTCTGCCCCAGTTTGGTGGCTAGGTACAGCATGTTATCAGATATAAAAAATTGAAAGCTAAAATTTGAATTGTACTTCCCCTATTCTCCAGGTGGGTGCCTGACTGCTGAAACTATGAAATGTATTCCCTTGTTCTTCAAGTGGGCTCCTGATTGCTGAACTTTGAAATGGATTCCCTTATTCTCCAGGTGGGCTCCTGATTGCTGAATTTGAAATGTATTCCCTTGTTCTCCAAGTGGGCTCTTGATTGCTGAACTTGAAAAGTAATCCCTTGTTCTCCAGGTGAGCTCCTGATTGCTGAACTTGAAAAGTATTCCCTTGTTCTCCAGGTGGGCTCCTGACTGCAATGAAATAGACAAACAAAGAAAATTTTCTGCCCCAGCTTGGTGGCTGGGTAAAACATGTTATCAAATATTAAAAATTGAAAGCTAAAATCTGAATTGTACTTCCCTTGTTCTCTAGGTGGGCGCCTGACTGCTGAAGCTTGAAATGTATTCCCTTGTTCTCCAGGTGGGCTCCTGACTGCAACAAAATAGACAAACAAAGAAAATTTTGTGCCCCAGTTTGGTGGCTGGGTACAACATGTTATCAAATATAAAAAATTTAAAGCTAAAATTTGAATTGTACTTCCCTTGTTCTCCAGGTGGGCGCCTGACTGCTGAAGTTTGAAAAGTATTCCCTTGTTCTCTGGGTGGGCTCCTGATTTCCGAACTTGAAAAGTATTCCCTTGTTCTCCAGGTGGACTCGTGACTGCAACAAAATAAGCAAACAAAGAAAATTTTTTGCCCCAGTTTGGTGGCTGGGCAGACTTGTGAGTTGTTACCTAAGCTATTGATGCGATGGTGAGAGCAAAACTAAAGACTTGATTGACATGTACGTCTCCTGCGGGTAAAACTATTTGACTAAGATTTTTATCCTAGGAGAAAATTGATCATACTAGGTTTTTTGTTATCTTAGGAGAAAGATTCATCAGAGTAAGATGCAGACCCTTGGAGAAAATTCATCGGACTAGGTTTTTGTTATCTTGTTATCTTAGGAGAAAGTTTCATCAGACTAATATTTTGATCCTAGGAGAAGATTCATCAGACTAGGTCCATTTTGGTTATCTTAGGAGAGAGTTTCATCAGACTAAGATTTGGATCCTAGAAGAAAAAGTCATCAGACTAGGTTTACTTTCTCAGGAGAAAGATTCATCAGACTAAGATTTAGAGTCTAGGAGAAGAATCATCAGACTATGTTTTTTTGTTATCTTAGGAGAAAGATTCATCAGACTAAGATGCAGACTCTAGGAGAAGATTCATCAGACTAGGTCTATTTTTGTTATCTTAGGAGAGAGTTTCATCAGACTAAGATTTGGATAATAGGAGAAGAGTCATCAGACTAGGCCCATTTTGTCTACCTTAGGAGAAAGTTTCATCAGACTAAGATTTTGATCCTAGGAGGCGGTTCCTCAGACTAGGGTGTTTTGTTATCTTAGGAGAAAGATTCACCAGACTAAGATATTGATCCTAGGAGGCGGTTCCTCAGACTAGGGTGTTTTGCTGTCTTAGGAGAAAGATTCATCAGACTAAGATATTGATCCTAGGAGGCAATTCCTCAGACTAGGGTGTTTTGCTATCTTAGGAGAAAGATTCATCAGACTAAGATGTTGACTCTAGGAGAATCCATCAGACTAGGACTTTTATCCTAGGAGGAAACATTGTGAAAAGTAATGGCAAAGGTCAATGATTTGAGAAACTTCCCTTTTGTCGTTTATCCTTTTGTTCCTTTTCTTTTCTTTCCTTTCTTGTTCCCCAACTTTCTTGCACTGCTTTGTTCCTGTTTCAAACAACGAAAACTTGTGAGTTTAAGATGTGATGGTTGGTTTGTGGCCTTGAACTTTGAAGGTGACCCATCATCCTCCATTTGTTGCATTGCATGAACGGTTATCTCCCTAATCCTCATGTCTCATATGAATCCCACAGCATGTCTATTGTCCCTGCTTTGTGTATATGATGTTCTTTCTTGACCACTGGCTTTAGCCTTGAGTTTATTGTTCCTTCACTTGTCATGATAACTGATTCCCCCTCGAAGATCTTGCTTGTTTATTGACTAACCACTTTCTTTGCTACCCTTGACACGGAGACTACCTCTGATCCGTTCACCAAAACACCCTCCATCTGTTGCATGGTTCCTAAACCAGACTCTTGTATTTCACACGAATCCCAAAGCATGTTTGTCACGACCCAATTCCAAAACCCGGTCGTGATGGCGCCTCTCGTGAAGACAAGGTCAGCCAGACCATCTCAGAATACCACTTAAAGCAGTTAACCAGATACATAACCGTTCGAATATGAATTAATAATACTAATCAATATAAATACAACCCAATACAGCCCGACCGGGGTGTCACAAGTCACGAGCTTCTAGGAGGGGTCTTATTACAACTTCAAAGTCTATGATACATAAAATAAAGATCTGGAAAAATCAAGAAGAAGAAGGAACTCGGTGCCGCGAACGCCGGCGGTCACCTTGCTTAGCTACGATAACAATACCTTCAATCCGCTACTAACCCGCTACCGGGTGAACA